>VNJV01001005.1:0-46048 GCA_008042635.1 Drosophila nikananu | reverse complement strand
AACTTTCCAACCATAAATAATAATGAAATGCTTGAAATTTTCGGGTGGCCAGATCTTCGACGACATCATCTTCGCCTTCTTTGCCCTGGAGATGACCATCAAAATGGTGGCCATGGGCATGTGCGGCAAGAACACGTACCTGGCCGACTCCTGGAACCGGCTGGACTTCTTCATCGTGCTGGCCGGCCTGCTGGAGTACGTGATGCATGTGGAGAACCTCAATCTGACCGCCATCCGGACGATACGTGTGCTGCGTCCCCTGAGGGCCATCAATCGCATACCCAGTAAGCAGGCCAAGCAGTTTCCTATTTCACAAACGCACATTGATATCTCCTCCCTCCCCCCACAAAGGCATGCGGATCCTGGTGATGCTGCTGCTGGACACGCTGCCCATGCTGGGCAATGTCCTGCTACTGTGCTTCTTCGTGTTCTTCATCTTCGGGATCATCGGGGTGCAGCTGTGGGAGGGCATCCTGCGGCAGCGCTGCACCATGGAGCGGCCGGACGGACTGGTCTATCCCATCACGTAAGTAGCCACCGGGTGGATCACGATCCCCGCTTGAAACTGGCTCGATTCCGATCGAGGAATGCCTGGGGGAATGCCCTGCGTTGGCCTCTGTCTGCGGGCGGTTCTCTGAATCTCATACATAATCGTACATGGGCACCATACTCGAACATATCCCTAGGCAATGTACATATATATACTCGTATCGTGTGTATTCCGATTCGATTCCGACTCTTTTGCGTTCAGTGCTTCCGTTTCCGTTTTTGATTTTCCATATTTTTCTTTGTTCTTTGTTTTGGTTTTTCCACGTTTTTGTGTGGTGCTAACTCGCCGAGTCTTTGAGCTGAGTTTTTCAACTGCCTGGCTGCTTTCTCAATCCCCCCGCTGTTCGCTTTTTGGTTCCATGGCTTAGCTTTTGGTTTTTAGCCACAGAAAAACAGACACAAGACAGAACAGCAAACTACACTACACTACACTACTCTACACAACACAACACAACACAACACAGACACGGACTTGGTGGTTCTGGTGTTGAAATCTCGCCGTGTCCCCGCCATTTGCATACGAAATCCAAAAGCCTCGGTCGGCACCTTCAAATTGATGAAGTCCGTCGTCCTGTTAGTCAGTAAGTCGGCCAGGACACCCGCTGGTTTCTGGGTCCTTGGTCCTTGGTCCTTGGCCCTTCCTCCAGCTGGGCAATGGCCCATTTGTGGCTCTAAAAACAGCCGTCTTGTGCTCGTGACAGCACCAGGAAGATGCCAGAAAAAAAACAAATAGAAAGAAGCCCCTCACAGTGGGTATGATTATGTGAAGGCAAATTTCGATAAACGATAGCAAGTAAATAACTTTTTATAAATAGAAATAGGAAAAATAGATTTATTAAGTAAACCCATTCCAAATAGAAATCAAGTAGAAAATCAATTGGCAAACATGTCACTTCATGTTTATAAAATAATCGATTTTATTATCGACATTTATCGCAGCTTTAAAAGGAATCTCTTCAACCTGGTTTCTTAATGAAATTGTCAACTTTAAATAGCAATTAATTACTTAAATGCAAACTAAACACATTGTTTTTTAGGGAGTATTTATTTTAACACAATTTAGTTGTTTATTTTTTAGCCACTGTGCTCTCGTCCGTCGGCCGCTGACAAAAGATTTTAAACTTGGCCAAAACAATCATTTATCATTGGCATTGTGTTTGCGGCTGTGTTGGTGCCACGGCGGCATTTCAACGTCACACACAGCCACAGAAGGACACGCGTGCTCGCTCACCAATACACACACACACAGACAGCGCAGCCCTTTAAAGTAGGCAACGGAATTTTCGGGTCGCTGCGCGCTTCGCTCAAGAAACTTCATCTTCATTTTGATTTTGATTTGGATTTTGACTGTGATTTTGATCTTCATTTCGGTCGCTTTGTTATCCTGAGTTCCCTTGTTTGCTAATGCTTATGCTCGGCTGTACGAAAATATTTGCCTCGCCCACGTATGTATATAAATTTGCAAATAAATCGTTTTTCTCTCACAAGGACCGACTTTTTTGATTTTATAATATATATACCATCTATAATATTAGTAATTGTACATATTTCTAAGCAAATTGGCAGAGCCATAGCCAAGCATTCATTATTTCCCAGTACTTTTAATGATTTTTTCAACTTTAATTTGTAAGTTTTATGACCTTCTTTTTTGGAAATATACAGGGGACTCTTTTACATTTTTATATATATATTTCGGGCAATTTTTTTATTCTTTTGTCTTTAGTTCGCACAGGCCGAGCTATTTTGTACCATACAAGACGATTTTTCTGTGAAATTGTCAGTCCTTGAAGTCCTGCTGTAAATACACCCTCACACACACCACACGCACACCCATACAAACACCCTCACACACACACCGTCACACACTCACAGACAAGCCAGCGATTTGTCAAAAAAAATAAAAACTACAACGATGACAAATAATGGCATTTAGAGTATAGATATATATATATGCATATATGTTCTTTTCCAGTTTTTCGTTCCTTCGATTTGTGTTTAGTTCTGACAAAATGAAACCAAAACAGACAAGAGAACAAATTTTAAACGAATTGGCAGCCAAGCAAGAGTCTAAAAATGAAAATCCAAAACCTGAAATCTGAAATCTGAATTATTCTAGCCCCCAAAAAACTCTTTCTCTTTATGTTTCGAGCCTTAAGTTTTCTTCAAGAAGCAGACAATGCTTAAAATTAAACAATACAAAACAAATACATCAAACAAAACGAATACAAAACAATAAATACTTAAATAAAAATAACAAACAAAAGCAGATGATATGAAACAAAAACAAAAATCATACCGGGAACAAATTTTTTGTTTACAGGGGACTACCTGAAGTGTACAGAGTTCGAGTCCGTGTTAACTCGTAAGATAAAATGATTTATTTCCCCCCTTTACTTAACCCACACTGACACACACTCTGACACACTCCCACACACCCACACCAATACCAACAGAAGACCCAGTTGACACAAAACAGATTCTAATAGCCGTCTACTAGCTAGTCCAACTAGATTCTGTCTATAGCTACTGATATCGATGTAACCGCCTCACCCTTGCTGCTCTCTAGCCTCTATCTATCTCTCTATCTCTACTTCTCTCTTTCTACCTCTCTCTCTCTCTACCTCTCTCTCTCTCTACCTCTCTTTGCCAGCTAACCCTTAAACCTGTTAAGTCCCAAGTTTAATAATAATCGAGCAAAAAAAAAAGTTGAGTGACTTAAAAACCTGTTGGGTCTCGATTCTTCTCTCTTAAACCCAAGCTCCCTCTTGCTCACTCTCTTTCTTTCTCTCGATAGGATCTTCATAGATCCTTTAGCGTGTTTGTCATTGCATATAGTTTTAATGAAAATTAAATAATACTTTCTTAAAAAAATAATAAGCAATGACAAAGACGCTGTAGAATTGCCTGGATTCTTCTGTGCAATCTTCAACCCCAATTGCCCTCTCTTTTACTCACACACACACACCTGGCTCCTCTAGACGTCTCACTCTCCCAAACACTCAAACACAAACACACTCTCGTTTGTTAGTCGCCACACACACTCTGTCCGTAGATGTGCATATCTATATATATACTCGTCTTAGCTAATACTTGGCCATATATATACGATATAATACCAATCGATTTGTTTTAACTTCTTTGACGTCTTACCAGCTAACTCTCTATCTATCTCTATCTGTTTGTCTCTAAGTAATATTTGAAGATCTATGAATATATATACATATATATACGAAGTACCAAGCTATACTAAATATCAACTAAACTAAACTGAACTGAACTAAACTGAACTAAGCTGCACTAAACTAAACTAAACTAGATAACCACTCAGCCAAGCTATACATAGCTCGCTGTCCCGCTCTCTCGACCCTTCTAACACTTAATATATGTAACTATATCTGACCCGCTCACTCTTACTCTCACTGCCAACAGTCACCTTGCCACCTTACCACCGAGCACAACTGTACCAGTTGAACTAACTGCTTGTCTTAACCCGTCCGAAGCCGCATTTTATTTGCTTTGCTAGAGACCCTCTCGTTCTCGTTCCCCTAGTCGTTCTCCCACTCGTATATCCCATATATTTTTATAGTACTCATATA
Source organism: Drosophila nikananu (assembly GCA_008042635.1). Classification (NCBI taxonomy): domain Eukaryota; kingdom Metazoa; phylum Arthropoda; class Insecta; order Diptera; family Drosophilidae; genus Drosophila; species Drosophila nikananu. The sequence continues at coordinate 41,903 of VNJV01001005.1, read as the reverse complement.
TTTTTAGCCAGCTCACTTGATGTACGCTCACCCTCCCTCCTTTTGAGTTGTGTTGCTCCTGTTGCTGTTGTCGTCGTCTAGAGTTTTTGTTGCTGTTGCTCTTGTTGGTGTGGCACCACTTGAACCTGATCTCAACTCAACTGCCAACCAAACCACACACACAGACACACAGTTTATAATATGCACACACACCCAGATACAACACATATGTTTGGAATCGGGGTCAGGGGAGGCAGGACCGCCCTGTGTTTGTTTGCGTTGCATTTGCCAAATTTTGGGTTTCGTTTTGCAATTTTCTGTGTTCCGTTCGCCTCATTGTTTTTGGGGTTCTACACACAAATATGACATGTTTCGGGAGCGGAGAGAGCACACAAACAGCCGAAATAACAAGCATACCAATTAGCAACAACACATATACCAGTCCGAAACGTGTTGCCCAGCTCCATTCACATGCTTTTTGGGGATATGCCGGACCATAGGGCTCATTCTAGCTCCGATTTCAACCGTTCGATGCAGAGTTTTCAGCGTGCGTTAATTAATAATCAGTTGAGTGGAAATTAATATTGATACTTGTTTGTGCAGAAATGCACCCCTAATTTGTGTTTTCAATAGTAGATACCTAAATAGATTATTGCAGTAGTGATTGCCAAATATCATTAATACCTGTAAATAAGCTTTATACATTTAGGTATACTGTTGCTGAAATTAATATCAGCTTAAAACGATGGCCGTTTGTGCTAAAAGCAGTGAGGCTCCCTTCATTTCTGCTTTAATACCAAGCAAAAGCAAAAACTCAGCTAGATTCTTTTAATAATAACTTACAAATATGTGAAATACCTCATAATTAGCTTTATACGTTGGGGTACATGGCATTTGTTGCTTAAAAAATATATACATAAATTGTTTAAGGTCAAGAGAGGTTTAAATAAAACCAATTAGGCATATCATACGCACGTTTGCTTTTTTTAAACTGCTTTTTATAATGCACTTTACTAAAATACACATTTCAAGAAAGTAGAAACACTGAAACTCACTTAAACTCAAGTGCTGGGTATCTGCTGGTCGGAACCCTCGACTTAAACCGACACTTGGTTTATTTTTTGTTTTGGATTTGTTGATTGTTTGCTCACCAAGTTAAACAACATTTCGGGTCCACACACACACACAACACACACGAGCACACATAGAGACACCAAACACACAAAGTACAGTGCAGTACGGTAAACACACACAGCAGCCACACAAGCACACACACACACACACCCCCCGCTGCCTGTGTGTGCGTATGTACGTGTATCTCTTGTAAGCTGAACTCTTTTTACAGGAAAAACCATCAGTTTCTATTGCAAAGGTATTTAAAGCTGCCCCTGCTACCCATTCGCTACCCCCCTTCTCACACACAAGCAGATCAAGTACAATAATTACATACACCATACACCATACACCATACACCATACACACACACTCTCACTCACACACATATACATATGCATACAACTCCATAAAGTTTTGCATACATTGGAGCGTGCGAATTGTTGCGAACTGTGGAAAGAGGATACAAAAAAAACAGGTGGGAGGATACAAAAAAAAAAGTAGAGAAATTGCGAGCGGAGAATATTTCAAAATTCACTTGCGGTGTCTCTGCTGCCACCGCCCTGCCCCGCTTCCGGCGTGCCCTGCTGTCAGTGCCGTGCTTGCACGTGCATATTAAACACATTTTATTGTCACACGCACACCACGGGCAGGGGGAACTCACACAGGCACAGGAAGAGGCACACTTGCTGCGACACGCCACACGGAGGCACACACCAGAACACACACACACACGCCGACACTTGGTTGAGGCAGACATTTTTTGAAGTCGCGAGTTTCCGGCGTCGGCCATTTTGTGGCAACATTGCGCGTTTAATTTAAATTGCTTTGGCGTTTTCATTTCCTTTTTTACGAGTGTGTGGTCCTCTTCCCGCTGTCCCGCTCCCGGCCCGCCCTGTCCCTGTTCTTCTTTATGGCTGTGACTCTTTTGTTGCCCTTCTCCTTGGTTTTTTTTTTTATTATTTTCTTTTCTGTTAGTTTGCGCTTTGTGGCTCGCTTATGTCTCACTCTCTCTCGTTTTCCGGTACAGTTGTGTCTCACTGTACAGTGGCTTTGGGCGAGTAGCTTCCGCTCACTTGCGCTTCCCAGCACTCTTGCTTAATCGCTCGCTAGCTAGATCTCTCTCTCTCTCTCTCTTAATCTCTCTCTCTCTCTTAATCTCTCTCTCTCTCCCCATCTCTCACTCTCTGTGCGAGAGCTTAACTCGCTGGCAGCTGTATTTCCGTTTCATCTGCGCTTGCCACTCGCTCTTACTCGCTCGCTTGCCACCGGTTCTCTCTCTAATCTACTCGCTAACTTGCTCACCCGCTCAAACGCTTACCCGCTCACCTGCTCACTATCTGTCTCTGTCTTGCATTGGTCAACCGTGTCTCACTCTGTCACTCTCTGTTTAGTTCTGATTAGCCTTTTGTTTTGCCTCACGAATTGGCATTCTCTGTCTTACTCTAATTAGTTGAATGTTCTCGTGTAGCTGCGTGTCACGCGTGACACGAAACTCAGCACCACCAAAATTGACTTATCTACATGATCGATCTTGCTTTATTTGTACACATCTCTCTACGTAAATCTTAATGTAAATGTCTATACAATACACATTGAACATACAGATTACTTAAATGGAACTACGACTACGGATTACGATTATTAATTGTTCTCTTTGTGCTCTCTCTTTCTCTCTCTCACTCTCACTACTACGTGTGATCTCTCCTTCTCTCTCTGTCTGTTTCTCTCTTTCTTTCTCTCTCTGCCTCTCTGGTGTGAACTTCTATTTCGTACACTTTGTTTATTTGTGTGCTGGATGTTCTTCCGATCTATACTGACAATCGCATCCCATGACTCTCCTAATTCTCTCTGTACACATCGCACCCCTAGCGTGTCGCAGTACTACGAATTCTCCAAGGATCAGGACTACATCTGCTCCACGCCGAATGACTCGGGCATGCATCTCTGTGGCAACTTCCCGCCCTACCGCATCGGCTCTATGGTCTGTAATGGTAAGTTCGCTCCTCCATCTCCATCCCATATTCAACCTCATCACCCCGGGTCCTCGCCAATTACATTAACTTTAAAGCTAAATGAAGTGCAAATTGAGCTGTAATCAAATTTGATGGCATTTTTAATTGCCCTCTCGCTGTCGCTTAATGACAGCCAGAGCAACCGAAGCAATCACAATTACAACAATACGCTTTCCGCTTCATCCCTCTGTCTCTCTCTCTCTTCCAACGCCGACTGTACCTCCATCGCCACTCCTCGTCCACCGCAGAGGAGGCCAAGCTGTTTGACTTGAACGAGCCGACGAACACGTCCTGCGTCAACTGGAACCAGTACTACACCATCTGTATGCCGAAGGGCGAGAATCCCTTTCAGGGCACGATTTCGTTCGATAACATCGGCATGGCCTGGGTGGCCATATTCCTGGTAAGTTTCCACTCACTTTTCATAGATTTCCACATTTAGATTTATGATTTCCACAAAAAAAAGGAGCTTAGGCAGCCCAAAAAAAAAAGTATTTCTATTTAAAGACCTAAATTTCACGCGAACGCCAATCGAACATGAAAGAACATGTCAAAGAATACACAAGTCCCTGTTTGGGCGCCAGTGAAAACTGCGTAAAATTTCACATTTTTAAATACAAATTGTAAGACCTTTAGCAATAATAGCCACTGAGTTACCTTGAATGCTAATAAATTTCCTCCTTGTGTAGCCCCTCGGTTGGCAATTAGCGCTCAACTTTGTTCAGCAAATAGCAACAGGCGACAATCTGCGATAGAAACAACAAAATGTTGCATGCTAATTCGATGTGGCACTAGGAAAACTCCGAGTCCTGTTTTCCCTAAGCTAACAAAACAAAACGCCAACAATTTGCATTCCATGCGAAAGCGGGCACATGGATGGTGATAGGGATGGCGATGATGCCGAAAGTGATGCCGAAATGGATGCCCCGCACTTGAAACGGACTGCGCCCCCCGGAGGGCAGAGGCCTTAATTGATATGGCAATTACACGGCGCACACCGCCAGCGAATCAATTGATATGCAGGTCAAATCATGTAATTAAGCCGAAATCAAGTGCACATTAAGCTATGAAACCAACAGCGAATTGCGCGGCGGCGGCGGTTCGAACATGGGGAAAACTGGTTCGGCATCGATTTCATGACCATGGGTATGGCTTAGGATTTCGGTATGTTGAGTTTGGGCCTGATGAAGTGCCCGGCGTTTGGGAGGAGTTCAAGTGGCGGAAAGGCTGCATTTATAATGTTCATCTTGAAGCTCAGTCTAAATTTAAGCTCAATGTATTTAAAAATCAAATGGAATTCGTTTTAAATAGTTTTCTCATTCACTCGTTTTAAAGTCTTTAAGTTGTGGTAGTTGGTTAGCCAAAAGTTTGACTTTATTCAGCCGGCAGAGTCCTCGGGGTCAACTGTGCCTTTCACTCCCACATTACGCATACGTGACGTGGTCCGATGTCCTGTCAGTCATCCTAATTGTTTTGCGGCCAATGACGGGGCGTGAACAATGAAACACTGGCCATCTGCCCCGACTTTTGCATACACTCGTACATTTTTCATACCATTTATGTATATTTTTGCACACGCTAATTACGGTGAAACATTTGTTGGATTTGCAGGTCATCTCACTGGAGGGATGGACGGACATAATGTATTACGTGCAGGATGCGCACAGCTTTTGGGATTGGATCTACTTTGTGCTGCTGATTGTGGTGAGTGCTGGGTGGGTTGGGGGTCAGTGGGTTAGCGGGTCACGGGGGTCACGGGTCAGAGGCCATGTCTGGCTGGCTTTGATCACGAATTGAATATTTAATTGTGGACCCGGCTTAAAGCGCCTAGCGCCGACATTTCCAGACTAATTGAGCTCCGCTCCGAAGCTGCGAAAGGAAAGGAGAGGGGCTGTCTCGAGGTGCGGCAATTGTTGGCCGAAAGTATGCTAAAGCAATTTGGCAATGTAAATAAGTAAATTACTTTTAAACTATGGCCACGCACGCAACACGAACGGCCAGAGGAGCGGATTCTGTGGCTGGCGGGGCAGAGGTGAGAGGCCGGCCAAAGTTTGTCTACGAAAAATGCTATGAATTTCATGATGCTGCTGGCAACATGTTGCAATGCAGACAGCAGACACGACAGCACTTCCTTTCCCACTTTTCCCACTTCTCACACTTTCCCCACTTCTCCCAGTCTTCTCACAATTTCCCTCAGCTGGCGACTGTCCACTTTGGCCAGTGGCATCTTCGAGTGGACTCCAGTCTGTTGTACGGTCATTTGCATGGCAGGATTTGTGCTCAGGTGTCCTTGGACTAATTAAAAGCCTTTATGCCACACAGGCACAGGCACAGACACAGGCACCGACACAGTCACAGGACTCAGATACAGAACGAGACACACATGAGGAAATTTCATTATTTATGTTTGAAGTTTTCTCGACTCGCCCTCTCTCCGTCTCTGTCTTTGTGGCTGTTCATTTCGAGAGCAAAATGGTTTTCCTCTTGTTGGCAACAACTTTTGGTATGCAAATAGTTTTCAGTCTCCGTCAAGACTGGCTATTGGAGGGAAATTGCTTATTTATGTTTTATGCATTTTCTCCCAAGCTCACGAGTGCCAAATTAGAAGCGCCGTCTTTGTTTCGGAAATATGTTTTCAATTTAAAGTTGGAAAACATTTCGAAAAGTAATAGTACTTGTTTGTTACTATGCTGGGACATGCTCCTGGCTGTCAGCTTTAAATATATTAACTAAAAATAGCATTAAACTAGTGTTGAAATATATTAGCTTCATTTATTTATTATTTTTAATACCTTTTAGGGTATTGCACTTGAATTACAGTAAAGGAGTCATTTCCGACCCCATAAACCATATATATTCTTGATCAGCATCAACAGAGAAATCGATCTAGCCATGTCCGGGTAAAAAAAAATGTGACCCATTTTTTCAAAATTTTATAAGGGGTACATCGTCAAAATTTTAAAAATTAGAAAAAATTTTTTTTTTATTAATTTTGAAATCAGTATGCAGATTTTTTAACCTAATAAAAACTAGCATAGAACATCTTTCCGAATTGAAATTAATGAATTTTTAGCCAAGTTATGGATTTTTGAAACTATGATTAGTCAAAAAAATGAACCGATAAATATCGATTTAAAAAATTTTTATATTTTTGGTCTTCTTGGGCAAATAAGTTATTCAAAATGCTAGTGATTGGCAAAAATGTTATACAGTGCGATTTGATATTAAATTCTTAATAAATTAAAATAGAAATATTTAACAAAATGACGGTAAATCTGTTAGAATATTTTAAACGGTTTTCAAAAAATACAAAAAATTTATCTTTTCTTGCATTTAACTATGTAGTATACAGATTTTTTTATCCTATTAAAATCCAGTTAAAAACCGCTTCCGAATTAATTTAATTATTGTCCAAGTTACAATTGATTTGCAAACTTTGGCTTCTCGCAGTTAGCTTCCCTTCATCTTATTCATACAGAGTCTTAATTTATTTGGCTTGAAATTATTTTAGCTCATTTCTGTCTCAGTTTATGCCATAATTCTCCCACCAGCTTAGGCTTCGAACTAAGCCGCAGTGTCGGTGCAATCGGAACTTTAGCGATTTCAAGTTTTTAAGATCGGCATCTTGGCGGACCTGTGCGTCCCACGCTGACCACCAGGTGCCGGCTGCCGATCCCCCAGCTAATTGAATTTAAGTGGCTGGCTGAAAAGGTCCCTCCCCCAAGGAGCCATCAGCGGGGGCGCGGTGCTGTGGCTGTGGGAGGAGGGAGGTGGCATAAACAAAGGCTGAACAAAACTTTCAGTTTGCATTTGTCGCTGGCAGCAATGAAAACGAAAACTTTTAAACGGAAATGCGAAAACTTTCTCCCAGCAACTAAAGAGCGCCACCTGCCGGTGCGAACTGGAGATGGTTCAACCCTCCCCCTCCACGCCCCTCCCCTATCTGAATACCCTGTAATTAAGGAGATAGAGTCTATCTATTTATGCTCTCATTTGGAGACCATGCTGGAGAATTGGAAGAGCAAAGAAAGGAACCAGTAATTAGGTCCCTGCTCGGGCGCCAGTCGTAATTCTTTATCCTGACAATTTTCATAGTCAGTACTATTTGCCTTGTTTATACTTCTTTAACTGAAGACTCATTATTTCCCAATTTAGGAAACTTTCCACTTCAAATCCATGTACTTACCTCTGCTATTTGATCTCCATCCTTAGATTGGTTCGTTTTTCATGATCAACCTGTGCCTGGTCGTCATTGCTACGCAATTTTCGGAGACCAAGAAGCGTGAGATGGAGCGGATGCGCCAGGAGAGGGCGCGCTACACCTCCACATCGACCTTGGCCAGCAGCACGAACAACTCGGAGCCCGCCACTTGCTATGCGGAGATCGTGAAATACATCGCACACCTCTGGCGGCGCTTCAAGAGACGAATGTTAAAGAAGTACAGATTATATAAGTATGCTGCTTGTACCTTTTAATTTCATTCAATTATGTCTTTCGTTCGTACTTTTAGTTTCCGGTTTCCGGCTTCCGTTCCCTTCCCATGTCTCTCTTTGTCTTTGTCTCTCTCTCTCTCCTAATATCTCACTCTGTGAATCTGTTTGTATTTTTTTTTTGTTGGCCCATCAACCGCAAATCTGCAGACAATGAAAATGAAAAGAAAAACGAGAAAAGCTCTAGGCATTAGTCACTTGAAACTTGATTGATTGATTTCCCACCCATTAAAGCGAGTAGTTAGCTCACAAATCTCTTGGCCAAAAGTTCAGGGAAACTTCGAGCAGAGAAACAATGGACTTTTCCCAATCCGCCTACGATTTTTTCAAAAGAAATTTCGAAGTTAAATTCTAAGATGAAGGAAGGGCTCGCCCTGAGTCTACTTCTCTTACCAAATATATGTTTTATTGAAAGGAAACTATTAACTCTGATTCCTTACTTTCTTTTGGTTTTATAACTTTAATTAATTTAAGTTTCAGTGAATTTCCCTTTGTTTTTATTGCGTTTTCTTATATTTTTATAAATTTTTCCTAAGTAAATTTTACAATTTGAGTTCTTTTGCTTTATATATATTTTTGTATTCATTTAAGAGTCATTTTTGCTTAGGTTTTCTAAGTTTTCGGTTCTTTCTTTTAATTTCTGGCCTTCTTTTAATGTTACCTCAGTTTTCCACTTATGTTGTATGCCTGCATCAGCTCCAAAATCTGGCAAATAGGCTTTATAAATAAAAGTAGACCAAGCTACAGCGAGTTGATTGGCCAGGGCATGCATGTTTTTTAGCTTACAAGGTTTAGAGCTAGAACAGAGCTAGGAGAACTATAGCTTTTAAGGATGTAAGAAGAGCATTCCCCCATTGCTGTAGAATAGACTGCAATTAGTTCAGACCTTCTTACCCATCATTGCATTTTCCCCAAGACACTTTGACAGGGAATACTAATCACTTGACGAAGCTGGAGCTTCCAAAGTTACCTAAAGTGACTTTGTTCTTCAAGACATGAAGACTATAAGTATCATGAAAGTGGTTACCTGCTTTTTGGAAGATTCATTGATCCTTTTCCTATCTTATATTGACTTCTTGTAAGAAGACTAAACTCACAAGACCTTTGTCTGATGTATGTAAGATGCTTAACCATTCACTTATGACCAGTAATTGCCCTAAGGACACATTCTACTTAAACGAATGAACCTGTGACCTTGCAGAGCAGTAATCTTGAGCCACAAACGATACCTTAGACTTAGAGTACAGAGCATCCAGTACAGACCCCAGCAGAGTGTGGCAACAATGGCACTGAATCCGCTGCTGCTGGGACTCGTGTTAATTTGGATCATTTGCATTTTTGTACTGTCGTTGTCCTTAGTTCATTTGATTGAATTATGTAATTGCGATTGTTGTCTGTCTAATGGCTAAGTACACGCACGCACACACACGGCACACACGCACACACTGAAGAGAGCGCACGTACAGGGGAACACGGAGGGGAGTGCACGTGCAATGCCAACCCCACCCCTCTTCCGACCCCCTTTGACCCCAATGACCAACCCCCCCCCCACCCTATGCCCGAACCTCCTCCAAACAGAGAACACGATGTTTTGTGTACAGACATGTGTGTGAACCCCGCGAACTGTCAGCGAAATGTGTGTGGCTAATCGAATTGTTACTCTTACCCCCTCACACCATCAACCTGCGTTACCTGCGGCAACAACAAAACACCCACACCAGGTACCAGCGACAGCAGCGCAAGGAGGGCCTCCTGCCCAATGCCGACAATTTGACCTTCTCGCCGTCGCGCATCAAGTGCCACCATCCCAAGTGCCCCAAGTACAGTAATCGTAAGCCGTCCAGCATTCAGGATCAGATGATTACCGTTATGGTGCCGCTGAATTCGGCCAGCAGCCACAACAACAACAATAATAACAACAACAGCAACAATAGCAATCACAATGGCCACAGCAGCAACAACAACAACAATGGCGGCGGAAGCAACATCAACAACAACAGCAGTGGGCCCAGCTGCACGACAGTGGCGCTGGTTAACGGTATCAACGGTAGTGCGGCCAGTGTGACCATGTCCTCGGCACACCACCAGCAGCACCTGCAGCAGCATCAGCAGCAGCAGCTGCACTCCTCCTCGGACAACACAGAGCAATCGCTGGCCCCCGATGGTCTTCCACGGAGCTCCTCCCTGAAAAAGTCCCACCAACTGAAGCCGGAGGGCAGTGCCGCCGAGCAGAAGACCATTCTGCTCAAGTTCCCGCAGCAGGTGATCGACTCCGACCAGCTAATTGTGAGTATGCCCGGGCATTTGTTCCGAGTCCATCGATAAATCAATCAGAGCCCAGATCCACTCAATAGAACACCCAAGCGATTCGAAATCAAAAATAAAAACAGATTCGAAGATGAACAGCCACAGAAAGACCGAATGAATAATTCAAAATTCCCCAAAAAACAGACCAGCCTTTGAGGCCACAATTCTCGCTCTCTCTCTCTCTCTCTAAAAAAATATATATAAAATATATAATATAAATAATTAATTTCTCGTATATCTGTTATGTAAACCTCGCTAATAGCTGCAGTTGGGAAACTTAGGCAAGGTACTGAACGAAACCAACCCACAAAACCCCTGTAAAAAATAGTATGTATAAATGCCAGCATCCAGCATAATTTATGAAATGTCGCCACTTTAGCTTCGGCAAAGTCGAAGTCTGAATGTCCTGCCACAGCCACAGAAACCCCAAGAGCAAGAGCATTCAGCAGGCGAACTAGTTAGTAATTCCCCTGGTAACGAGCCGACAAAAAACCACTTACAAATTGTAGATATTAACGATACGTTTGCATATTAAGTGCAATTGGAATGGCGTTTTTTCGTTAGGTTGTACATATAGCCAATTGATTGTCCCATTGATAAATCCATAGCCCATTGTTCCAGCCCATTGTGCCGCCGAAATTCCCATTAATTATTTATATCATTTCGTTTTGTTTGCGTATGTAAATGCCGTTTGAGAGCGGACACAGTGCCCGCATTCTATATACTCCATATGTGCATATGTTTCCCATTAAAGGATATAGCCCCCGCCCCTAGGATACAGCTCTGTTGTCCTGCTGCCCCCCACAGAAAAAAGACCAGCTGGGTGAAGGGATTAAAATCTACAGGGAATTAGGTTTCCAAAACGGTGCAAATTAGGGCTTGAAATGGGATTATAATAAAATATATTACAGATCCCATAGCTGCACCTGGTTCTATATATTTTAAGGAAATTTTAGCAGCCATTTGGAACTTTTATATTTTCGTATATGTTGAGTAGTTGGATAGATAATATAATTAAACCAATACCAAGTCTAAATAAATGTATCAAAAGGAATCCTTCAAAGACTTTTAGCCCTGAAACTATTTATTTAAAATATATACAACATAATATGAAATATATTTGATAAATGCATATAAATATCTATAATATTTGTATGACAAATGTATATTAAAGCTCCCACAGACCCCTTTTCCCCTTCAATTTATATCAAAATCCCCCCTGAGTCCGCCGCTGTACAGTATGCTAGAGTTATTCCCAGTAACCAGAGCTGGTATTTAGTCATCCCTCATTTCATAACCTCCCCTGGAAGACTCTCGGAGATCCCACAATGTTAACCCCCTCGTATCCGCTTTTGAATCCCCGTTCCACCATCAGAACCACCCGTGCACCTCGGGCTTCCTCAGTCCGCCCACCTCGGCCAGTCGCCGGCCCTCGGTGATGTTCAACGAGTACGTGCTGCTGCACACGCCGCCCGCCCTCAACGCAGATCCGGCGGTGACAGCGGTGGCCAGTGGCTCCTCTGCCGCGGCGACTACCACAGTGGCCACTGTGGCAGGAACGGCGGCAGCTGCAGCGGCAGCGGCAGCAGCAGCAGCAGCGGCTGCAGCGGCGGCGTCGGCCAGCACCGGCGGCAACAACAACCAGAATGGAACCAATGGCGGAGCAGTCAGCGGTGCCAGTGCCAGTGGAGCGGCAGAGAAGAGCAACAACATCTTCTCCACCGAGAAAATGACCCAAGCCGGCGATGGAAGCATCTGGCAGGTAAGTGAACAGTACACATTCTGTAAGGGATTCCGCCAATGTGTGAGTTTGTTTCCCTGCAGGTGAATCTACCGCAGACCATTGGCACCATCGCCAATCCCTATGCCGATTGCTCTGAGCTGGGCATTCACGATGCCATGACTTGCCAGGAGCTGCTGGCCTTCTCCGTGGCCTTCTCGGCGGCCCTGCCCACGGGCCAGAGCACCCTGGAGTCCTTCTACACATCCCTGGCCCGCTGCGACCCGCACACCGCTGAGGCTCTAAAGGCACACCACAAGCCACGACCGGCTGGCGGCCAGAATCAAAGCCAGACACCTGCCGAGGGTGGAGTGGTGGCCACAACGGCAGCGGAACCCGCACAGACGCTGGAGCCAGCCACAGTGTCGGCCGTAGTGGTGCCCGGCGAGTCGCAGACCGGCAACCACCGGCGCAAGGAGCACCAGCACCACCACCACAACCAGCAGCAGCAGACGCATGGCTCCCACCACCATCACAACAATAACAACACCACCAGCCACAGCCGGAACACCGGCAGTCGGGGCAGGCAGTCCCGCGGCCGCGACAGCCACGCCCCCACCGGCAACTACATGGAGGACTATGCCTGCTGCTACGATCTCTACCAGAACGCTCTGTCGCCGCTGGACGAGCGTGGGCAGCGTCACAGGTCGCCGACAACGCGATGCCTGATCGCAGTTTACCGCTGCCTGTCGCGGGTCTGCAGCTGGGTGCGCCGCTACATCCGGCGGCTGGTGGAGCACAAGTACTTCCAGCAGGGCATCCTGCTGGCCATCCTCATAAACACCCTGTCCATGGGCATTGAGTACCACAACCAGCCGCCGGAGCTGACCGCCATCGTGGAGACTAGCAATGTCGTCTTCTCCGGCATCTTTGCCGTGGAGATGCTGCTGAAAGTGGTGGCCGAGGGTCCGTTTCGCTACATAGCCAATGGGTTCAATGTCTTTGATGGCATCATTGTGATCCTGAGGTGAGTGCAAGGGCTGGGGGCAGGGGAAAGTCCTTTCTGGGTATGATTTGGTTTGTGGAATTGCCATGTTTAACGCTCGATTAACCCCCGCAGTGCCATTGAGATTTGCCAACAGTTCGTGGGCAATGGAACCGGCGGCGGTGGCTCCGGTCTGTCCGTGCTAAGGACCTTCCGGCTGCTGCGCATCCTTAAGCTGGTCCGGTTCATGCCCAACCTGCGCCGCCAGTTGTTCGTGATGCTGCGCACCATGGACAACGTGGCCGTCTTTTTCTCCCTGCTGGTCCTCTTCATCTTCATATTCAGGTGAGTTTGCCGCGCCGATTAGCCCACACCAACACCAGGACACCACACCAATAGCTACACCAATACACCAGAACACCAACACAACACAACACACCAACACCCCCCCACAGACACAAGACAAAACAAGAAATGAAAAGAAAACACAGAACAACAACAAAAAACACACACAAGAAGAATGTGGAGATAACAAAAGTAATCGATGAAAAGAAAGAATATTCTATATAATCAACAATCGATAGCCCACCAGTTATCGAACGCGACCCTGCACAAAACAATCAAAAAAATATATATATGAATTACAACAAAGCAGAGTGACTAACCCAAATAACCCGAGCCACAGAAACAGAAACAGTTCAGTTTCGTTAGCCCATAGCAGTCGTCTAATGTCTAACAGTTCCTAGCGCCTCACTAGCTGCTTCCCACATAGCTAAACCCCAGTTCCCACCAGCCAACCGATCCACCCTGTCCAGCCATTACAGCATTAACTCATTGCCATCTAGTCCACCTCCAATTACCCCCAAAAAGAAGTCATTTCCAAAGCTTACAATGCATAAGTTATACATATAGCTTCTTTTTTATTTGCCAGTTTCAAAAATTAAAGGTTCTAAGCCTACAACTTCAAGCTGGATTTAACTTTTACGACTTATCTAATTAGTAATGATCACTTGATTTAACTTGAAGAGATATTCCTACCAAAAATTAACCCAAAACCGCCTCATTCTCCCTTTTCATGCCATTATCATACACACACCGACACGTATCTGTTGAGCCCCTGTCTCCCCCGGATTTCCCAGCCTCATTTATGTGCTCCTTCGACACGATCGTTTCAACTACTTGAGTACCACTTGAGTATTGCCTCTTTGAGTAAAGATTTGCCTTAATGTCTCACTCTCTCTCTCTCTCTATCTCTCTCTATGTAAGCGATCTCCTAACGATTTCTCTCTCACACACACCTCTTATTCTTCTAACTCTTGATCTCTTTCTCACTTACTGTCTCTGAGTAACGTTTGGATAATATTGAAGAATCGTAGTTAGACGTTACTTGTTTGAGTAACTTTTTAAGCAATCGATCTCGTATCCGTACCAGCAAGAACCCTAATCACTTGATCTTGATCTCTCTCTCTCTCTCTCTGTCTCTAACAATATCTCTCCTTATTCCCGATCCCGTTAAGCCCTCTTTATGTCTCTCTCTAACCCCCAAAGTGCCGCTAGTTGTCGTACACCTCCTCGCTCGTTCACTTTGCATTACTCTTTCGAACACCCACACACACAGACACTCGCTGAAACTGAGAAACACGGACAAATTGAGTGGACTTATGCTATATACCTCTCTGTACCCCTCTCTATTTCCAAAACACTCTCTTGCTATCACTTTCCCGCTCGGCTCACACCCGATTTGGTATCGAATTTCAAGCACCGACCGAGTCGCTGCCTTTCCTGATGAATTTTTGTGGAATTTGTTCTTCACTTGGCTTTTCAAATCTCTTTACAATACTCACTCTCGCTCTATCGCTGTCTCACTACCTCTTACGCTACTTCTCTCTCTCTGTATCATGCTCATTTGGTTAAGTTGAGTTCCACACAAACACCGCCACAAATACAGCAAATAACAGCCACAGAAACAATTAGTTAGCTTAGTTAGTTAGCCAAAAACGCTTTATTCCATTTCAAATTAACTAAGTGTGTATCCTAGCTTCTCTTAGCGTTAACCAACACTGCCACTGCAACACTGCCACACTGCAACACTGACACAAGCTCGGCTTGGTTTGAGGCTTTAAAGGCTTTGCTGCTCGGAGCTTCTCACACACGCACACTCCCACTCAGCCCAAAAAGAAACTCACAACCACACAGAAAACAAAAGTATTTGGAAAAATAACTATTAAGAAAATACCCTTAAAAAAGATCGTACGCTTACTTATTGTGTAGTTGCAGTCGCAGTTTGATACATATATATACCCGTACTCTCTCTCTCTCTATCTCTATATATACCTCTAACTATATATGATTACTCGTATTAATATACTCACACACCTATGAATAACCAGTACAACAGCCACAACACACACACACACACCTTAGCTAGCTGGCCTAGTTGGTAAAGTAAAGTAAACGTAATCGAGTTTGTGTAGTTAGAATAGCAAAAACAGCTAACAGCAAACAGCCACACCAACATCCGACCAGACTCTATCTATATATATAGAATATATATTAATCCATACTACACACACAATACACCTGTGTTAACAAGCGAATAATGTACCGATCGAATTGTAAATGGAGCTGAACGAACGCAAACGAAGGCGCCATCGATAAACCGATAAACTAACTCGATAAATGCCCCAAATAAACTCGCAAGAGAAATCTAAAAACTAATCTTGAAAGCTGAAAACAAAAACAGACCACAAGAAGAACAAACCAAGCCAAGGACCAGATCTTTTTCATTAATCGCAGGCTTTTACTAACAGGAACTGTGCCCTTGATTCGTTTCCATTTCGTTCCGTTGTCCGATATCAGTCCTTTGGGTGAGCCTTGATCACCAGCTCTCTCCGAGTGTTTTATTTCCTTTAGCATTCGTTTGCCGCTCACCTCGCCAATGAGAACACCCACAAGCTCTCTCTCTCTCCTCGCTCTGTCTCTCATTCACTCACACTCTGTCTCTTTCTTTCTTAACTATCTCTCTATCTCTCTCTCTCTTCTCTATATTTTGTCTCTCTCTCTCTCTCTCTATTCTCTCTTTGTCACACTCCACACAATTTAAAAAAAAACCCACTAAAACCGAACCTATAATAATCGAATAAAATGAAAACCGAAAATAAAATAAATACCTAAAAACTGTATGCTTAACACAACCCGAAAAACAAAACACAAAAATATATATGAATATATCTTTAAAAAATATATATATCGAAAAAAAAACAATCAAACAACAAAAAATCTATATATATCATATTATAAATCAACAAAACCAAACCATCACTTTAGTATACTCGGCATGAATCTGTTCGGATGTAAATTCTGCGAGAAAGTTAACGGAGAGATGATTTGCGATCGTAAGAATTTCGACAGCCTGCTCTGGGCGCTCGTCACAGTGTTCCAGGTAGACCCATTGCTATCAGCCTTATACCTTATGTAAACCTATATATATATATATATATCTATACTACTACTACTACTACTACTACTACTACTCCTAATGTTACGCCATAATCTGCAACCTATATGATTACGATAAACTGTTCATGAAGCAAAAAATGAAAAAAGATAAAGCCCGATGAAAACCCTTTACGAAATCCCCGAAGAAATACGTTTCGATACGTTGAGCATTTTGCTTTCTTCCGTCTTACGTTTTCCTTATTCTGGATTCATGTTTTTTCGTTTTGCTTTGATTTCCGATTTCGTTTCAATTCGATTAACCGTTTGTTTTCCGCTTCAACCGATAACTGTCGTGACTCTCACTCTCTCTGTTTCTGTCTGTCTGTCTAACCATTTACTTATGATTTTATGATTTGTTATCGATATGCATTTCGATTGCCAGGCGTCGAGGCAGCCGCTAGCCAGCTGTCTCGCTCGCTCGCACTAATTTGTGGTGTGTCCCTAATTGAGTGTGGTATTCTTTGATCTTCATTTCGATTTCGATTACGACTCTTGATTTGGCATGCATGCGTTGGCCGTTACGATTATCGATTAACGATTGCCGATTAGCATTTACCGTTGCCTTACCAATGTTAGTGTTAGTAGCGTTAGCCTTATCCCGTTGGCATTACCATTGCCATTCCCCGTTATCGTTACTGTTATCGAGTTCCTTAGCCAGCAGCGCGCATCCGCATGTCGTTCGTTTAACGGAGTATGAGTATTCGTCTGAGAATGTGAATATGAGTATTTAGAGCAAGCCTCGCGCCAGCCATTAACCATGAGCTCCATGAATGTGTGAATGTATGAATTTGTGTGATGTACATTGCACCAGGTAAGCATTTCCGTTCGAGTTTTGCTTTGCATGATCATACAATCGAGTGTACATATATGTATTGTCTAGCTATATATATACCATATAGAATTCTGTTTTTGCATCCAGCATCTCTGCCTCGACTCGAACACTCCGCATACACCTCCGAGAACACACACTGTTTGTCACTCTCTTTTACTCTCTATCTGTAACTCTCTCTCTCTCTCTCTCTCTGTCTGTATCATGTGCTCTTCTTACGCTTCGATTTTTGTCACACTCTTTGCTCTATGCCCTATGTCTAAGTGTATATCTATCCTTAGTCCATATGCTATTCTAGACTCTAAGTTGTATAGAACTCCGCCCGAAAACCCTCTGAAAAGAGAACTCTCTCTGTCTCTGTCTCTTCCCCAAAAAAAAACACGCACACGCACACACATGTGACACATAAACGTGCATAAACCAACCAACCGAATCCCACTGTAAACTAAGCCCCTCTGAACGCCGAACTCTGACCCCTGACCCTACAACCTATACCCTTGAACCCTTGAACCCTGAACCTGAGACCCAGGCACACGCACATCATATACGTACATGCCCACACACCTACAGATTCTCCATGATAGAGTTTCCGGCGGGTTCAGAACTCTCCCAGAAAGCAAGTCCCGGAGGACCCTCGACCAACTGTAAAATAAATGAAGGTCCCTCTCTCTGAATCCCTGTATATATGTGAGGCCCCCCATCCACTTTGTATATAAACAGACAGAACAGAACAGAACCTCCTTCGAGGACAGCGTAGAACAGAACAGATTCCCAGGCATCCGAAGAGGCATCCTCTCTGCCGCCCCCTGATATATCTGTACAGGGACCTCTAGCTGAACCCACTCGTTTATATCCTTAAGTATAAGAATCGCAACTATATACATAGTATATATATATATGAACCCAGCCTTCTCTCTCTATATATATATATCTATGAACCAGTTTATTATATAGCCATTAATGAACTATGATAACAGACACACATCTATGACTCTATAAATAAATACATATGTATACGGTATATATAAAACATATATATAAACCTGCAGCATACTCGGCATGTATCTGTTTGGCGGTAAGTTTTGTAAATTTTTGGACGAATCCGGACTCGAACGCGAGTGCACGTGTCCCGAAATAATCAGCCGGCATCCGCAATGCGAGTGCGATCGCAAACACTTCAACAACATTTTGTGGGCCACAGTCACAGTATTCCAAGTAAGAACAATTATACAGCAAATAAACTACCGAACCCGTTCCAAAACACCCCAGTTTCCCCAGTTCCACATCCCCCAAGCTCCCACTACTGTACTTTAAACAACAGCCACAACAATATAAATATATATAAACCTGTAAAGCCAGTCTGAAATTCTTGTGATTATGACAAAGTATTTAACGATTTCTCACGTGTAGCCACGAAAGTTCCCCGTTCTGCTCTCTCTCTCTTTGCCCTCTTTGATTTGATTTCACTTTCGTTGTCCTGATCCTAGCCTTATCTACGTATTATCCAGTTATCCAGTTTTACAGTTTTATAGTTGGTTGTATTCCCTGAGTTCTCTCTTGATCTGCTTTGTTTCCACTTTAGTTTCGATTTAATTTCGATTTAATTTCGATTGCCAGCAAATGTAGAAGTAGCGTTAACCAGACACACACACGCTGAAACCCATACACATACATAAACAGAACGTTGGAAAGAGGAAACCGGAGTCCTTGTCAAGAATGTGATTAGATCATTATCGATATGTGTGCAGGATCACTCTTGAAATGTGCTAAGGAAGTCCAGTCTCATGCAATTCGCTGTACTTTAATTAATCTGCAGAAAGTTTTTCTAGTACAAAAAACAATTAAAAGTCGTATATCAAAGTTCGATTAAGTTTACTGTCAATATTTTTAAATTTAGATAGATAGAAAGTAAAGTAAACAAAGATAAAATCGGAAAGATCCCTAGCTAACAAGCTTACAGGATCTTACTCTAAGATCTAAAGTTCTAAACGACTTTAGGTCGATAGCAGTACCGATAATTTCGATAGCTTACTGCCTTGACACAACGCAGAAATGCTAGGCAAGCCTCTGCGGCAACTGTACTTTTAGCATAAAGGCCAGAGTTGCCACTGCGTCCTGGCAACCTCTCTCTTTTACTCTCTCTCTCTCCCACTCTCTCTCAGTCTCAGTCTGCCTCTTTCGCTCTCTCACACACACCCTTACAAGCCGTTGCTACGAGTTTTGTTGCATGATTTTTGGGATATTCTCACCTGACTCGGCTTTTGGCTTTCGGCTTTCGGCTTTTCAATCTTCAAATCAGTTCAGAACCCACACCCACATGCACACTCATTGAAAATGTATATATTTGATTTAAGTTCTTTCGTTGGTTTGTTTGTTGCTTTGTTTGTTTGTTGCTTCCGTTGGCTTGTCGAACAGGAAACGAAAGTCTTTATTTCTGAATTTGCTGCTGCCGCTGCTGCTGCTTAACCCCATTTCTCTTGCTATCTTCCACCTGCTCCACCTAGTCCTAAGCCGTTTTGACAATCCGTTGCTAAGCAAGCTATATAAAAAGCGTTACTTATGCATATATATATACTTAAAGTTACAAATGTACAGCCACAAAAGTTTAGAAAACAAAAACGAATTCAAACGAATATACATTTAATTTGCTTCTTCTATAAACCGCATTTGTACTGTATAGCAATAAAACAAAAAAAAAAAACAAATAATTATAAAAACGAAATAGAAAACTCCATTGGCACCTTGTGTACAGAGAGAAAACTCGTTGAAAAATTCAAGTTTTTTATACAAATTCCTATGCAAGAGTTTTTTTGTGCGCCTTTTTGCTCTTTGATTTAGTCCAGAAGCCAAAGCTTCTCGTAAATAATTTGCTCTTGGCTTTGCTTCTAGCGTGAATATGTTTTAGTCCTGATTTCGATTTTTGATTCTCGATTTTCGGTTTAGTTTTGCTTTTTGTGTTACGTTTTTGTATGCCACACCACGAATTATTGTTTGAAATCGGCTCGAGCAGCCAGGACAATAAGCTTTAGGCCAAGCCCAAACCCTCTATAACTTCAAGCCTTCTATTTCCCCAATTGTGTCCAGGTGTTTCTGGTGATGTCCTGGCAGCTTTCTTAAAATTAATTTATTTTAGCAAATTATATTTAAACTCCTGGAACACCTGGCATAATTATTTATCCCACTGTGCTTCTTGGCTTGCGCTATAGCACCTGTGCCAGTCCTTCCAGGATATACATACATATATGTACTTTAAGTTTCGCTTATTTCAAGTATGCGTCTGAGTTACCTGACTTTCGTTCGATGTGAAAACCAAAGGCGATCGAAAAGCTAGTGTTTCCCGATCAGCCCTCTGTTTGTTACTCTCTCTCTCTCTTGCTATCTCTCTCTTTTGCTATATCTCTCTCTCTTGCTCTCTCTGTCGTGTTTCGTAACTAATTACTCGCCTTACGTACTTTGCTTTCCCTACGTTTCTTTACTTTAATTGCCACAAAACCGCCGCCAAGACAAAACTACAAAATTTGTTTATTCGTATTTCGTTCTTTTTTCTTTCGCTTCTTTCGATATGTATCGATAACGATAACGATATCGATATCGTGTCTCACGACATGTATAACCATGCGTATGTATGTTATATCTGCACCACGTTTGCCGCCCGCCACTGCAACCGCCACCGATCAACAACAACAACAACAACTACAACTCCAAAACTCCAACAAAACTCCAACCAAACTCCAACAACAAAAAATCAACAACAACAACAACAAAACGAAAAAAAACCAACAAAATGTTTTTAGATTCTGACGCAAGAGGATTGGAACGTCGTGCTGTTCAACGGAATGGAAAAGACAAGTCATTGGGCCGCATTGTACTTTGTGGCCCTAATGACATTCGGCAATTATGTGCTCTTTAATTTATTGGTGGCCATTTTGGTTGAGGGATTCAGTTCAGAGGTAGAGTTTTGCCAACAACAATCCCCTGTCCCCCATGCCCAGTCTCCCCACTCCAGTCTTGCGTGTATTTTATTTTTTAATTAAATTTTTAAGAAATATAAAGAGAAACACTTTGTTTCTTCTCTTGAAATTATTACGTATACGTAATATGCATAATTATTACGTATACGCACCGTGGTCTTATACGCTTTCCTTGCTTCAGGTTTTTTGCTATTGAAAATATCGGAGATTATATTATATAGGAAATATATAATATACTATATATATATTCTTAAGCCATTATCATAAAATGCAACAAAAATGGGTTAATTTTTGGCTTAAATCGCGGACACCTTAAAGGGTTTTTTGATCATAACTTGGCCTAAACTTAACCGATTTCAGTCTGGTTTGGTTTTTTCTTCATGGTTTTTCGAGGAAAACTTTTCTGCATTCAAAACTCGAAAACCAATTTTTGGTAAATTTTTGACAATTTTGACGATGTAACCCTTACATTTTTTGAAAAAATAGGTAAAATTTTTTTTGTGCCTAACATGGCTAGATCGTTTCTTCTGTTGATGCTGATCAAGAATATATATTGTTTGTAGGCTCGGAAATGACTCATTTTCCTGTAATACCCGCCGAAAGTGAGAAAAGTCGACCGAAAACGAAGAGAAAATAGAAAACTGTCTTTATGGTAAAATTTTGAAAAATTGAGTACAGTTTTAATAATTTCCACTTTTCCAATATTTTATTATACATTTATTAAGATTTTTTAATGAGGAATCGAAATATATATAAGATTTTGTCAATCATTTGTTTTTTTTTCTATCAAATGATCACCAGAAAGAGTGAAATATGCGCATTATAGGGACCTAAATCGATACTTATGGATATTGTTGAATGATTCTATTTTTTAAGAAAACAAACTAAGCCTTGAAATCAATAATTTCAATACAAAAATCTTAGATCATTAAGTCTCCATATTAATTTTCAAAGTTAAAGTAAAAAGTTCAATTAATAAAGCAATCGTTATCATAAAATGGAGCAAGGCAAGCGTCGCGTCTCCAAACCTCTCCAAACCGATCCATTGTGTTGCCGGACGAAGGCAGCCAGCGATGAAGGGTCCACGTCCAGGTCCACGTCCACGTTTACGTCCAGCGACTGGCCAGCATCCGTCACCCGCCCAAGACCCACCCAGACCAAGACCAAGATCCAAGTTTCCAAGACCCACGTCGCGTTGACGAGAAAGTCTAATTTTGAAATTTTGATTCCCTCAGCGAAATGAACGTCGCGAGCGCGAACAGCGCGAGTTGGTTAAGAAACTGCGCGAGGAGACGCTGGCCGAGAACTACAGCGATGGTATGTACGATGAGTCCCGGAGCGAGGCCGACTCCTCGACCACCAATGACAGTTACTACGAGGTGCGCAACCGCTGGCGCTCGGCGGAGGATGTGCGCAAGGTAAGTGGGTGGTGTTGCAGTCGTGTGTGTGCCTGAGTCTGTGTGTGTTGCATGCTGCATGCCTTTGAGAGTGTGTGAGTGGATGAGTGTGCGGATGTGTGGGTGTGTGGGTGTGTGCGCCAGAGTTGTATCCTTCCGGTACCATCCCCCCAGCTGCAGGACTCCGCGGAGCTAATCACCGAGGCCAAGAGCAACGTGCACCGCCAGCGCCTGCTGCAGCCCAGCCAGGATTACCAGATCAACGAGCTGCCCGCCTCGTCTGCCACGCCCCCGGCCGGCTCGGAGCGGGACAGGGAACGGGATCGAGATCGGGATCGGGATCGAGATCGTGACCGTGACCGTGACCGCGACCGCGATCGAGACAGAGAGGCGGGCGGCAAGCTGGGCCCGCTGGAGGAGGGTGCGCATGGAAAGCCGCGCGGCGGCCTCAAAAAGGTAAGCGACGAAGCGGAGTGGTTCACTGCTCCTAAGAGACATAAACACCTGACACCTGACACCTGACAACTGACACCACCACCTGTCGTCGCACACAGACATACTCCATCAAGGAGCGGCGCAGCGAAACCGGTGCCTCGCGCCTCTCCAAGATGCGGCTGGCAAGGGATCCGCCCATCATAACCACCACGGCGGCCACGCCGCAAGATTCGCCCAGCACCACCCTGGAGCCGGGCATGAGCTTCCGCCAGTGGGGCGACATGGAGGTGAGTACCCACCCACTCAGTGTGGTGTCCTTCCTCTTTCCCAAGCCCTAATCAATGTTGCCCACACACACAGCCACAGCCACCGCCGTCGCCCTCGCTGCTGAGACCGCCGAACATCTTCAGCGGGGGCCAGCGCAGTCTAGACGAGGGCATACCCTCCATCGATCTCATCCCGCCCTCGCCGGTGCTGGCCCACAAGCCCCTGAACATCCTAAATGCCAGCCAGCTGGGCATGGGCATGGGCATGGGCATGGGTGTGGGTGTGGGTGTGGGCTCTGGAGCGGGCGGCAGTGGAGCCTGCAGCTCGGCCAGCATGCACAGCGTGATCATCGATGACATCTCGAAGAGCTCCAGCTCAACGGCGGCCGCCACGCCCATCTACGTGCCCACCATCTCGTCCACGGCGGAGGCGCAGAGCCAGAGCCACAGCCTCAACGATGTGAGCGTGGGTCCGAGTCCCTGCTCCGCGGGCACTGGGGCCTCCACCAGCGGCAGCTCCTCCAGCGAGCGGCTGCCGCTAGCTCCTCCGCCTGCCCCACAGCAGCAGCTGACCAGTGGCAGTGGCAGTGGCAGCTTCAAGCAGCGCTTCCGGCGCGGCAGCTCCAAGAAGCGACGACCGCAGGCGAACCTGGAGGATGGCCAGGCCCAGATGCAGGAGGAGGAGGAGGACCAGCAGCAGCAGCAGCATCCTCATCACCTGAACAATGGCGCCTCCAAGGAGACGAACCGTCTGAGTCCCCAGAACTCCATACGGCGGCTGTCCAACACGCTGAGCATTGGCAGCGGACCCGTGGGAGCCTACGGAGCGGGCAGCCGCCGGGCCTCGGCCTGCATCTTCAACTCGCAGGTGTACCAAAACCTCAACCAGCCGCCCAAGCTGAGGCCCGGCTCCGGACAGCGACGGATGAGCTCCATTGAGCTGGCGTTCAGCAAGACCTCGCATTTGAATCTGCACAACCTGGAGGCGAACCGGAAGTCGCTGTCGTACACCAACTCCAAGATGGACCTGGACAAGTGGAACAAGTCGTACGGGAACCTCAACGATCCGGACAACATGCTGCAGCAGTACATGGAGGCGCGGGACAAGCGCAAGAACTCCATCAGTCACTACAACCTGAAGAAGCGGCTCGAGGAGAAGGAGCTGCAGCAGCTGCAGCAGCTCCACCAGCAGCAGCTGCTCCAGCAACGGCAGGACTCCTTCTCCTCGGCGAGTCCCCAGCAGCAGCAGCAGCAGCAGTCCGGCTGCCACCGCTTGTCCAAGGATCAGCAGCAGCAGCAGCTGGCGATGCAGCCACATTCCATTTCCATGGTGCCACATGGCGGCGAGCGCGTCTCGAAGCTGAGGATGCTCATCGAGCAGCTCACGCCGAAGCACTTTACCACCGAGCGCGAGGACTACTCGCTCTACATATTCCCCGAGGACAATAGGTGGGTGGAGGTGGTGGAATCTTTAATGGGATAGCTGTCTCTTAGGGTTTGTTGGGTTTCCTTACAAAAATTGTAATGGGTTAATGTCTTAAGCCTGCCTTGAAGACAACTTATAAGCTACTTTCTGGGTTTCAATGAGTCTTTCAAGGAGAAGAGGGCGACTCATGAGCTTCTTAGTTATTTGCTAGACTCTCGGGGATGGGAAATAAGATGCCAACAGTCGCTTAGCCATAAGGCAAACTTATAGATACATTGCTTCTTCCTAACTATTTTTTAAATCAAAGATTTAAAGCAGCTTTCCAATCTCTTCTGCTGCTAGTGCTTTGAAGACTCTTTTTCCTAAATTTTGAGCTCCGCTTTGTCTGCAGGCTGCTCTCTTACCTGCCTGACCTTTCTCACCTTTCAACCAACCCTCTTGCCCCTTTCTCCACCCTCTGTGTCCTTTCTTCCTCTTTCAGGTTCCGGCAAATCTGTACGTGGTTCGTCAACCAGAAGTGGTTCGACAACGTGGTCCTGCTCTTCATTGCGCTCAACTGCATCACCTTGGCGATGGAAAGACCAAACATCCCTCCAACCAGCACCGAAAGATTGTTCCTGGCCACAGCCAATTACGTGTTCACTGTCGTCTTCACCGTCGAAATGTTCATCAAGGTGGGTCAGCTAACCCCTCGAGCCTTGAAATAATACCACTAATGCATATTCCTGCTCTCTGCCCAGGTGGTGGCCACTGGCATGTTCTATGGCCACGATGCCTACTTCACCTCCGGCTGGAACATCATGGACGGATCTTTGGTTACCATTTCCATAATTGATTTGTTAATGTCCCTGATTAGCGAATCGAGCCCGAGGATATTTGGGATTTTAAGGGTAAGTACGGCCGCGGGGCAGGTAGCTAATGGTCGCAGCAGCAGTCGATCTTCAAGAAACAAGTGATTACCACCAGCGCAGACCATCGCATCCGCCAAGAGCCACGCCCAGATCCGACCACGCCCATTCTAGAGTAAAGCTGATGTGCGTGCTAAATGGCTGCTGGGCTGCGCACGCGGATCAGAGAGGCTAAATTGCTATCGCTATCGCTCAGTCTATCGATGAATCGATTTCGCTTTAGAGCTGTCCCCCTCGCTCTCGCTCTCGCTCTCTCCCTCTCTATCTATATATTATATATATCTCTCTATCTCTCCCTCTCTCTGGTCTCTCTGATTGGCCTTCTCTGTCTATCTAAGTGCTATCCCTCTCTGTCTCTCTCTCACACACACCCAACACACACACACCTACGTTCTGTGACGAAACACTTTCCGCCAACTCTTTCGTTTTGGTTTCCCTTCTAAATCGGGTCTCTCTCTCTCTATTTCTATATAAATATCGTATATCGATCTGAAAACTTCAGGTAAATTTCCGCTTGCATAAGCGTTAAATCAGCAAGCAAACAAAAAAAATCCAATTTGCGTTCACCATTTATTATGTGTGTGTAGAATTCCCTAAAATTCCCTATATAAATTTATATATATTTAAAATCCTCCTAAAAACAAAATTAAAGTATCTTGTTGACTCGCCTTCATTGCGTAACTGTACATAGTTTGTTGTTACCTTCATCCCAATAATGTTGCTAGGGATATGACACTGGAAGCTAAACAATTACTTTGTTACCCCAAAAAAGAGATCTATTTTAATATTTATATTATTTATATATATCCTCTTTAAATTACTAATCAAATTCACTCAGTCTTCAGTTTTTTTCCTGTTTTACGGACTTAATGTGGTCAGTCGTTGCCTCAGTTAGTGTCATATCCTTATATCCCCCCCTGAGCCAGTGCCAGTCCCAGTTCAAACCAGACAGAAACGTACTCATCTATAGTTAATATTAATTAAAAACGATACATCATAAATTATGAATTATAAATTATAAATGACACCCCGTATCCATTTGCTTTATGCTCATATTCAGTTTGAAATGTCAGTATTGCAGTTCACTTGGCCTTGCTTTGTTGTTCAGACAATGAAAGTTGGATTCATTTATCAGTTTCATATTTTCTACATGTATATATTTGATATGTATACTTTATAATTTAAATTTGCTTTAATTTATGTTTGATTTTGATTGATTTTCCCCTAAAACCAGCCTGTTTTGCACACCATTTTCCCTAATTTCCATTTGCATTTAACATTTAGAAGTTATTCCTCTTATTTAGTGAACATTTTGCAGCTGTTGCTACACTGATTTCAATTAAATTTAACAAATTAAGTCACCCCTCACCGTTGCCAGTCGCTTTCATGCTCAAAGCAGGCGGTGGCGCCATCCGCGCAAGCAGTGCAACCGGATATTCGCGAAAGCAGTGCAAGCGGATATCCGCTAGCCGATGCACGAACCACAGCCAAGCTCAATTAACTGAAGGCAGAAAACTGTCGTTTCTCTCTCGTTTCTCCCGCTTCTCTCTCCAACCCCCCCGATACCCCGGCAGGTGTTTCGACTACTCCGATCCTTGCGGCCGCTGCGGGTGATCAACCGCGCCCCGGGTCTGAAACTAGTCGTGCAAACGCTCTTATCGTCCCTGCGTCCCATCGGCAACATCGTCCTGATCTGCTGCACCTTCTTCATCATCTTCGGCATCCTGGGCGTGCAGCTGTTCAAGGGCACCTTCTACTACTGCGAGGGCGAGAACATCAAGGGGGTGCGCAACGCGGACGAGTGCCGCCGCATCCCCGGCAACGTGTGGACGAACCGGAAGTACAACTTCGACGACCTGGGCAAGGCGCTGATGTCCCTGTTTGTCCTCAGCTCCCGCGACGGCTGGGTGAACATCATGTACACCGGCCTGGACGCCGTCGGTGTGGATCAGCAGCCGATTGTCAACTACAACGAGTGGCGGCTGCTCTACTTCATCGCCTTCATCCTGCTGGTGGGCTTCTTTGTGCTGAACATGTTCGTGGGCGTTGTGGTGGAGAACTTCCATCGGTGTCGCGAGGAGCAGGAGAAGGAGGAGAAAATCCGGCGGGCGGCCAAGCGGGCGCTTCAAATGGAGAAGAAGCGGCGGCGAATGCACGAGCCGCCGTACTACACCAACTACACGCCCACCCGGATGTTCGTCCACAACGTGGTCACGTCCAAGTACTTTGACCTGGCCATCGCCGCCGTCATTGGGCTGAATGTGGTCACCATGGCCATGGAATACTACCGCATGCCCAATCCCCTGAAGTACGCCCTCAAGATCTTCAACTACTTCTTCACGGCGGTGTTCATACTGGAGGCGAACATGAAGCTGGTGGCCCTCGGCTGGAAGCTGTACCTGAAGGACCGCTGGAACCAGCTGGACGTCGGCATCGTCCTGCTCTCCATCGTGGGCATCGTGCTCGAGGAGCTGGAGACCAAGATAATACCCATCAACCCGACCATCATCCGGGTGATGCGCGTGATGCGCATCGCTCGCGTCCTCAAGCTGCTCAAGATGGCCAAGGGCATTCGGGCGCTGCTGGACACCGTGATGCAGGCCCTGCCCCAGGTGGGCAACCTGGGGCTGCTCTTCTTCCTGCTGTTCTTCATCTTCGCGGCGCTGGGCGTGGAGCTGTTCGGGCGACTCGAGTGCTCCGACGAGATACCCTGCCAGGGGCTCGGCGAGCACGCGCACTTCGCCAACTTTGGCATGGCTTTCCTCACATTGTTTCGCGTAGCGACTGGCGACAATTGGAACGGCATCATGAAGGACACGCTGAGGGATAATTGCGATGACGCGGCCGATTGCGTGCGCAATTGCTGCGTCAGCTCGGTTATTGCTCCCATATTCTTTGTGATATTCGTGCTAATGGCGCAATTCGTGTTAGTGAACGTCGTCGTGGCTGTACTGATGAAACACCTCGAGGAGAGCCACAAGCAAATGGAAGACGAGCTCGACATGGAGGTGGAGCTCGAGCGCGAGCTGGTGCGCGAACAGGAGTTCGCCCAAGAGCAGAAGCTGTGCCAGCAGCTGGCGGAGGCGCAATCCAAGGCGGCCGCTCCCCCGCGTCCCCTGGCCAAGGTCAAGTCGCTCCCCAAGAACTTTATCTACAGTACCCCGTCGCTGGACAAGAAGTTCCCGGCCTCATCCCTGGTGGGCGCCAATCCCAGCTCGAGCCTGACCAGCTCGGCGGCCACGAATCTCAACCAGGCAGCGGGAGCGACTGTGGGAACGGGAGCGGGTGCCGGAGCGGGTGCCGGAGCGGGAACTGGAGCTGGAGCCCGTCGCCAAACCATTCAATACTTCAACCAGCAGCCACAGAATGTCCTCGGCCTCAGTCTGGCCGAGATGGGCGGCACGCTGACGCCTCAGGCGCTCGGCGCCCGGTTGGGCGAGCCCTTCGGCGGCCCAGCGACGGCGACGGGAGGTGGAACGGGTGAGCCGCCGGCTGGTGGCGGCGCCGGCCTCCCATTGCCGCCGCTGGACAGTCGCCGCCGCGGGCGTCGCGCCTCCGCGGCCGCCGGCTTCCGTAAGCGCGGCGTGCTGTCCAAGGAGCGCTCGCTGGACGAGCAGGCCATCCGACGACGCAACCTGGAGGCCAAGCGCACCAGCTGCGACTCGCTGCCGTGGGGCGGAGACGCCCTCGACTACAGGCGCGGCACCATCTTCGAGAGCCTCGAGTCCTCGGACGGCGGTGTGCAGTCCGGCGTTCCCTACGACATTCGCAGTGTGCGCAGCGCGGATGTGGGGCATCTGGACAACAGAGACAACACCTCGGAGAGCGAGACCCTGGCCGTGGTCAGCTCGCTGGTGGCCACGCCGGTCACGCCCCTGCCTCTGCCACTGCCACTGCCACTGCCTCCGACCCAGGCCCTGTCCACGCCCACGCCCACGGCCACACAACAACCTCCGATGGCCATAACAATGCCCATGGAGCTGCCGCTACCCATGCCCATGCCCATGCCCTTGGCCCCACGACGACCCTTTGGCTGGTCGCAGTCCGTCGACCAGGGCTGCATGCGGAGCAGCCTTCTGCTGTCCGTGCCCCGGTCCATGCCGCCGCGCAGCCGCAGCGGCAGCACCAAGCAGCTCTTCAAGCAGCAGGCCCTCGACGAGGACGCCGATATGGACGAGAGCTCGCTGCTGCTGCCCGCGGCAGGAGCGCAAGGTTCGGGTTCCGCTTCCGTTTCCGGTTCAGTGGCCGCCATTGGCAGTGGCTCCCTGGACATGGGCGATGCCAAGCTGCCGCCGCCGGAGGTGTCCGGGCTGAGCAAGTCCGACTCGGCGGACATCCTGCGCATCATCAGCGAGCGGCGGCGCATGGACCAGCGGGAGCAGCAGGACAACGAGCCGGAGGACAGGGACAGTGACTACAAGGAGCTGCTGTTGGTCAAGTCGCCGCAGTCCTCCATGGACTAGAGCACGATCTGGATCTCCTTGAGACCTATAAATATGTAATGTATGTAAACCAGGACGCTAATCCCAGTCCTGGCTCCCACCACTCACACACTCACATTAGGAGAATACTTTCTGGGGGAGGAAACTACAACTTAAACGATAGGCAATAGACGATAAACGGTAAACAGAGCAAAGGTGGAACACATGTAATGCTTAATCGATAGCAAATACCACTTAAAACGATAAACGATGAATGATAAAAACTCTTCTCTTAGCCACACGAAAACGAAAATAAAAATGAAAGAATTGTAAACGTAATAGAAAAAGTAAACGTAAATGTTAAAGTAAAAGTAAAACGTTTCAGTCAAACGTACGGCAAAGCAAGTAAGCTAAATTGTCAACTGTTTTTAGTGCAATCCTACGGTTTTCATAACTTTAACAAACCAGAACTTATAAGGACAAAAACTATACGATGGCAGGCGAAGCGTAGCTAAGTTTCAAGTTGATTAGAGTGTTTTCCGTTTCAAGTAGCAGCCGAAAATAAAACAAACAAATCGATGGCGATGACGATTATATACAAGTGTTATATGCGATTTACATATATACAGTTAAATATACATACATATATACAAATATATATATATATATGGTATATATATATGATACTTATAACGATACTGCATACATACAAAAACATGATGGAAATTTGTGAACAAAGAATCATCAACTCTGTGATTAGCTCTTAAAGTTTAAACCGTTTATATACGAAACACCGGAACACGATCTGTATATAGAGGAGGCCTGTATGTATGCATATGTATTTGAGTGTATTTTATGTAGCGTAGCCAAGGAAAACCCCCACAAAGCAGAAGCAGAAATCGTTATTGAGAAAAAAGCAGCTAGCAGAAAGCTTAGCAAACAGAAAGCAGAATTGATAAGCAATAGAAAAACTGTAGCTCTTAAGATCGTACCTAACCTAACCTAACCTAAAAACGAGAAAAAAATGGCGGCGTTCTTGGCGCAGGAATAACGGTGTAAGGGGGCAGAACATGGACCTTGTGCAAACGAATTTACTTAGGTACTTAAACACACACACACTCGAACACCCCTACAGATAGCTCTTACGATCTGGTCGACAATCTTTGCTCACCTCTCTCTCCCCCCCTCTCTCTCTCTCTATCTCGCTGTCTATCTCCCTCTCTCTCTCACCAAAGGCTTCCAAAAATCTCCAGACTCTTAGACCCCTGAGCCCCAAAAACAGTGCCAAGGCCAAGAAGTTCAAGAAGTGTTTTTTTTTAGATATACATACATATATATACATATAAAAACCACTAATAATTCTCAGATTATAAAAACGAAACACTCGAACTACATGAAATGAATGAACTTAAAAAGGTAGCATTTATAAAACAAAACCCAGAGAAGTAGTAGAAACCTAAAGATTAATATTTAATGACTATATAAAGTGTATATATGGAACTATCAACGAATTACCATAGAGAGTATTTGCGCCAGCTAAGAGGAAATAGAAAAAAAAATGCGAGTAGAACAAGACAAGGATGTATAGCGTCTAGATCAGTGATCAGCATCCCCACGAAACCCCATTTCTCGCAGGTGTGAGGACTGATCTAGATCGAGTTTAACACTAACTTAACACTGTCAATTTTTTAGAAACATGATCTAGCTAAACCCTCGACAAGCAGACCCAAGGAAGGACAACAATTTTACACTCTTTGTACACACTGTTACTGTTACTGTAGGAAAAACGAAACGAAAAGGAAACGTAGGAAACGAAGGAAGCGAAGGAAGAAAAGTAAAGTGAGGCGAAGAATAATAGGAGCTCTCCAGTTTAGATAAACTTTAAAATCAAACTTTGCAAAAGAGGATTCGGGCGAAAGCGAAGGAGGAACAAATTTAATTATATGATAATTTCATCTGTGCCTTTCTCTACGAATATATATATACAATTTATACAAATTTATCCCACAAAAACTCGCCCTGTCTCGCTCTATATCTCTCTCTCTCTCTCTCGCCTAGCCTCCAGTCCCCTGTCTCTCCCTCTCTATCTCTATCTCTCTCTATCCCCACTCTCTCAAACTCACCACACCACACTCACCACGCAAGGCGCTACGTAAACCGTAAGCAATCCAAGCAGTGCATCGCGTTGTAAGTAAACTAAACGAGAAAGCAGTGCAGGACATAGGCGCCAACTCTGAAAACTATTTAAATAAAAACCAAAAACCAAAAGGAAAACGTAAAGATAAACGAAAACAACTTAAGCTAAAACTAACTAAGAACAAGGAAGTAAATTAATATTAAACAGCATGGAGTTTATGACTAGGTTAAAGTAATGCGCATTAGTAGTTTTGAACGTGTGTATTTTTTTTTGTAATTTTTTAAACGTAGCCGCTTGAAGTAAACCGAAATGAAACTATATTCTTTCTTGGTCTTAGTTGTGTGTGTGTTATAAGGAGCGTTTCTTCTTGTTGATTAATAATTAGGTAAACACTGCTACGAACATAAGTTGATTAAAAACGAACACAAAAAGGTAAAAAGAAAGAAAAACTATGAAAAATTATTACAAAAATTAGCAAAAAGTGAGTTCAATTTAAAATTAAATGCCATTAACGGCCAACGAAATGCAAAACTAAGCAAATTTGCTTTTAGCTCCATGCAGGTACAACAACAACACCACAGAGAAACCCCAGAAACCATAAAACATAAGTTCTCTTTGCCAAGTTAGAGCAGGGAATACAATTATATGTGAATGAATTTGTTTCCCGACAAAAACGGAAGTTAAAAACAAGCACCACTATCCTACCTTCCCGCTGTAAACAAAAATATATAAAAAAAATACACAGATGCTCTGCAAAAATTAGCCATAGCCAAGTTGTAATCATTTCGTTGCGTGCCCTTTGCGTATGATTTGAATGGTTCAATTGGGTTCCACTAGATACGTATATATACTGAGAACACATACTATGTAAAGCAGCGAAAAATAAAAAAAAACATTATAAATTAAAGAGAATTTGAAAAGAACAACAAGTTTTGAGTTATTTTCTGTTTCAGCTTGACGGTACGTAAACGTAATATTCGAGGGATGTATCTTTTTGCGATATTGCGTATACATCTTATTTTTACTTTTCTTGGTTATCTTGGAAAAGGTAAGTTTTGGAGGGGGAAGTGATGAACTTAGATTAGGTTACCGAAGGCAGATCTCCTCTTTGCAGAGAGCAGGCTGCCAGGTAACCCATTGTAAATTTAAAAAACAATGCTCATCTACATCTATTGCACCATTGGCTTAAGCCAATTTCCCAACACCTTAAAGGGTTTTTTGATCATATCTTGGCTTAAACTTAACCGATTTCAGTCTGGTTTGTATTTTTCTTCTTGGTTTTTACAGGAGAACATTTCTGCGTTTAAATTTTAAATTTTCATTTTAATTAATTTTTTTGCCTATTTTTGAAAAAAATGATGATGGTACCCCTACCATTTAAAAAAAAAATGGGTCAAATTTTTTTTCTTCCCGGACATTGCTAGATCGATTCGGCTGTTTATGCTGATCAAGAATATATATGGTTTATAGGGTCGGAAATGACTCCTTCACCACTTTTCAAGCTTCGGACTCGATTTGGTGGCTGCTAAGATGCCATTTTGTCCCAATATTGCAATAACGCTAGATGAGCATCTCTGGTGGAAGCTTTTATAACGACAGTGTGACCATTTTGGACGCTTTTATAACGACAGTCGTTATCGTTATCGACTGTGTCGTTATAAAAGCGTCCAAGGTGGTCACTCTGCCGTTATAAAAGCGTCCAATATGGTCACACTGTCGATCTTGCAGTGCAAAGTCATCACGTGTTCCAAGAAAATCTTTGGTTGCAGCGTCTAATCCTTCATACCCTCTATCCACAGACAACATGGACTCGCTGGACAAGAAGGCAAGCAAGAATCACAAGCGCCTCAAGCACCTGGCCGAGGATGGCTATCACGGCAGGATCTTCTATAAAGGCATATGCGCCAGCTGCCCTCAAATTTGGCAGTTGCCAGTCAAGCCATCGTGGCCACCCAGCAGATGCAGCAAGGACGCAGAACAGCCAGTCTGAATGCCAGCTATGAGGCCATCCAGCGAGCGGCAGGAACAACGGCCGAGTTCTGGTCACAGGCGGGCCAGAGTGGCATACAGCAACCCGGCCGGAACTGAACCCGGCGCCGTCGGAGCCACCAGCAGCTCGCATCACTCTCACCACAGTCACCACCAGGAGAAGAAGCAGAAGAAGAAGCAAAACACGGCCCTGCAGCTGCCCTCAACTCTGGCTGTGCAGACGCTGGGCGCCTCCACGTCCGGCGGCAACTCCATCGCCTCGTCGACCTCCTCGATGAGCGTGGAGTCGGTGGACACGGTCTCTACGGCTGCGGCAGCAGCAGCTGTAGTTGCGGCCTCTACGAATCTCTCGACCGGTGGCCTGGCCCATGGCTCGCTCTCCATGGCGGCGGCAGGAGCCGTTGGTTTGGCGGGTAACGCCGGCAATGTGGCTGGAGGCGTTTCTGCAGGAGTGGGCCAACCCCCGCTCTATTATCTATATTCCCTAAATGCAGATAAATACGCCTCTAAAAACGGAGAAGAGCAAAACAAACCACGCTGAAATCCGTTGAGTTTTAGCCAAGTTATGATCAAAAAACCAATAAAAGTGTTGTTGTACAAGAATTGTTGTTGTTGTTGTTGTAAAAGAATTGTTGTTGTTGTTGTTGTAGGCTTCAATCTTGCCGAGATTTAGTTAAAATTCACCCATTTCTGAATCTGAAGTACCAGGCGAACAGAATCAGCAGATGGAGGATGAACTTTGGTGCAAATGGTGCAATGACGTCATCAGTATAAATGACTTGAATTATGATGACGTCACTGCAATATAGCTAAATGAGCATCTCTGGTGGCTGGTAGCTAAATGAGCATCACTGGTGGCCATCGCTTCCCTTTTTCTTAAAGTACCAGGCTGAAATACCAGGCGAACAGAAATCAGCAGCAAGCAACTGAAGAAAAACTTTAATTATTTGAGCCCCCTAAAACTATGCTATACAAAGAATTCGAATAAAGTAAAACCCCAAAAGTATGCAATAGAAAAAATCAAATTGTCATTGCAAAATGTTCCTTTAATACTTATGACGTCATTGCACCACTTGCACTAAAATTCATCCTCCATCTGCTGATTCTGTTCGCCTGGTACTTCAGATTCAGAAATGGGTGAATTTTAACTAAATCTCAGCAAGATTGAAGCCTACAACAACAAGAATTCTTTTACAACAACAATTCTTGTACAACAACAACAACAATTCTTATACAACAACAACAACAACAATTCTTGTACAACAACAACACTTATTGGTTTTTTTATCATAACTTGGCTAAAACTCAACGGATTTTAGCGGGGTTTGGTTTGCTCTTCTCCGTTTTTAGAGGCGAATTTATCAGCGTTTAAATTTTTTGAAAAAGTGGCCATAAGCTACGACATTATAGGTGCAGCTGCTGCTGCCGCAGCCGTAGAGAGCATGTCCACCGACTCCACGCTCATCGAGGAGGTCGACGAGGCGATGGAGTTGCCGCCGGATGTGGAGGCGCCCAGCGTCTGCACAGCCAGAGTTGACGGCAGCTGCAGGGCCGTGTTTTGCTTCTTCTGCTTCTTCTCCTGGTGGTGACTGTCGTGAGAGTGATGCGAGCTGCTGGTGGCTCCGACGGCGCCGAGTTCAGTTCCGGCCGGGTCGCTGTATGCCACTCTGGCCCGCCTGAGACCAGAACTCGGCCGTTGTTCCTGCCGCTCGTTGGATGGCCTCATAGCTGGCCTTCAAATTGGCTGTTCTACGTCCCTGCTGCATTTGCTGGGTGGCCACGATCGCTTGACTGGCAGCTGCCGCAATGGCGCTGGAAGCGGAGGCTCCTCCGCCAAGCTGCTGCACGTTGTAGGTTACCGTGGCGCTGCCGCCGGCAGCGGGGTGTCCCCCATGTCCATGGTCAGTGGCTACTGTTTCCATTAGTGCAGATGATACAACAGATTGCTCCTGTGCCTGTGCCGCTGCTCCTGAAGTGGTGAGAACGCTGTGGGCCAAATTCGAGGGCAGCTGGCGCATCATCGAACCGGCAGCAGGATGCACGGCACCTGTGGCCCGCCTCCGCCTCCGCCTCGTTCTTCCATTGAGAGTAGTTTGTTGCTTGCTCTGGGGCTTTCGAGCAGCAACTCGGTAGCCATCGGGTCGTTGGACGACTGACGTGTAAGGAGCAGTCTCTGGAGAGCAGTCGGCACGCCGAACTGCGTCGATAAGGCGTCGGCGGTCCTTTGGCTGGACGATATCTTCGGTTGACGAGGCGTCGCCACCACCGAGCGTCGCCAGTTGATTGAGCGCCATCAGCCAGTGGCTGCCCGACTGCTGCTGCTGCTCCAGCTCCAGGCTGTTGGCCGATCCCAGGGCCACCTCGTTGCCGGATCCATGGCGACACGGCTCGCCCTCGTTGGACTTTTGCCGAATTATCTCTGGACGTCGTTGGGGTTCAGACGCCGACCGGGGTGTATAGGCCATCTGCTCAAGCGTGCGCCGGTGCAGGTCCACATAGTACAGCTGCTGCTGCTGCTGCTGGTGGGAATCGGTGGTCAGGGCCGTGAGGTAACTGTCGCTTCGCTGCAAGAGCATCTCCCGGCGACTGCCGTCCAGCCGGGACATGTGCAACTCCAGGTGGAGTGGCCAAAGCCCTCCATGATCCTGCCGTGATAGCCATCCTCGGCCAGGTGCTTGAGGTACTTGTGATTCTTGCTTGCCTTCTTGTCCAGCGAGTCCATATTGTCTGTGGATAGAGAGTATGGAGGATTAGACGCTGCAACCAAAGATTTTCTTGGAACACGTGATGACTTTGCACTGCAAGATCGACAGTGTGACCATCTTGGACGCTTTTATAACGGCAGTGTGACCACCTTGGACGCTTTTATAACGACACAGTCGATAACGATAACGATTGTCGTTATAAAAGCGTCCAAAATGGTCACACTGTCGTTATAAAAGCTTCCACCAGAGATGCTATCTAGCGTTATTGCAATATTGGGACAAAATGGCATCTTAGCAGCCACCAAATCGAGTCCGAAGCTTGAAAAGTGGTGAAGGAGTCATTTCCGACCCTATAAACCATATATATTCTTGATCAGCATAAACAGCCGAATCGATCTAGCAATGTCCGGGAAGAAAAAAAATTTGACCCATTTTTTTAAAAAATGGTACCATCATCATTTTATTCAAAAATAGGCAACAAATTTATTTAAAATGAAAATTTAAAATTTAAATGCAGAAACGTTCTCCTGTAAAAACCAAGAAGAAAAATACAAACCAGACTGAAATCGGTTAAGTTTAAGCCAAGTTATGATCAAAAAACCCTTTAAAGTGTTGGCAAATTGGCTTAAGCCAATGGTGCAATAGATGTAGATGAGCATTGTTTTTTAAATTTACAATGGGTTACCTGGCAGCCTGCTCTCTGCAAAGAGGAGATCTGCCTTCGGTAACCTAATCTAAGTTCATCACTTCCCCCTCCAAAACGTACCTTTTCGAATAACCAAGAAAAGTAAAAGTAAAACGTATACGCAATATCCCCAAAAGCAACATCCCTCGAATATTACGTATACGTACCGTCATCCCCCAGACCCAAGAAAACCACAAGAATGTGTAGTTTTTCTTTCGTACTCT
Organism: Drosophila nikananu; assembly: GCA_008042635.1. Lineage (NCBI taxonomy): Eukaryota > Metazoa > Arthropoda > Insecta > Diptera > Drosophilidae > Drosophila > Drosophila nikananu. The sequence goes on along the minus strand of VNJV01001005.1, from coordinate 4,402 downwards.
TTAGTTTTTATTCACGAATATATTGTTGTTCTTCGCTTGGGGAGGAGCCTAGGAGGGATGTGGCAAGTGCGGGGGCGACGACTGACTACTCTGGCACCGGTCTCGCCTGGCACATAAGCACTCGCACAGCTGCACTACGGATGATCATTATAGCCAGGTATTTTGGGGAAAACTTGCAGGCAATACTGCGCCATAACAAACACAAACAAAACAACAGAATGAAGGGAAACAGGAAACGACACAACAAACTGGAACATGTGATCCGCCTCGCATTGTCCTCTCAGGTGATCGATCTTCTACGCGTGTGTACTCGTGTGTTATCGTGTATGCTATATACCGTATAGTATGCGATATAAATATATAAAAAAAACGGCAACTACGACTACTGCGACGGCTACCACACGCTGCACTTGTCCGCCGGATTCATGGTGCTGCCCAACGGGCAGCTGTAGGCGCGGGCAAAGTCCCGCGAATTCGAGAGCGGCCCCAGGACGCGAACGAAGCCCGGCGAGTGGACCGCCGAACGGATCTTGGTCAGCGCATCCTCCGGCCGCATGGATCCGCACCAGATCTGGGCGTAGTTGAGAAAGAAGAGCTGGTCATGGGTCATGTTCAGGCCGGGCAGCTGCGGCTCCCTTCCGTGCAGGGTCTCCCATTTTTTGTAGGCCTGCAGGGGAGGATGTTAAGATTAATTCTACCCAGATTAGGTTTACGCACTCACCCTAAAGGCCTGCTTGAGGCCACCGTTGTCCGCTATATTCTCGCCCTGCGTCATCCGGCCGTCCATGAACATGTCCACCTCGTTGATCTTGTAGCGCGAGTACTGGTCAATGACGCACTGCGTCCGCTCGCGAAAGGCCTCGATGGTGGCGTTGTTCCACCACTGCATCATGTTGCCCTCTTTGTCGAACTGCCGGCCTTTGTCATCGAAGCCATGGGTGATCTCATGGCCAATTACCACGCCAATGCCGCCATAGTTCAGGGACTTGGGAAAGTGCTGGCTGTAGAACAGCGGCTGCAGGATGCCGGCGGGGAATACTGAGGGGAAGCCAGGTTAAAGTATACAAGTAAGCAACAGGAGCGCCTCACCTATGTCATTCTTATTGGGATTGTAGAAGGCATTCACCACCGCCGGCTCGGTGGTCCACTTCTCCTTGTCCACCGGCTGGCGCAGCAGGTTGAGCACCTTCTCGGACTCCCACTGCAGGATGCTGAGCACGTTGTCAATGAAGTTGTCCGGCACAATGGTCAGCTGGGTGGGTGGTCAAAGGGCTCGGTTAGGGGACTACTCTGTCGACAATCACTCCCCGGCTACTCACATTCACATACTCCTGCTCCAGCTCGGTGGCGTTGGTCAGCAGCTCCGGGTAGCCGATACGCTCGTTCATCGAGTCCGCCTTCTCCTTGGCCACCGCTCGGGTTTCGTCATCCATCCAGTGGTTCTCGGCCAGCAGCTCGTTGAAGGCCGCCCGAATCGTGTGGATCATCTCGAGGGCCACCTCCTTGCTCTCCTGGTTGAAGTTGTCGCGGATGAAGAGCGCTCCGACGGCCACGCCCAGCTTCTTGTTGGTCCACTCCACGCACTGCGACCAGCGCGTCCGCTCCGACTGGATGCCCAGCAGAATCTTGCGGAACTCCACCCGCTCCCGCAGGTACTCATCGACCATGTGCGAGGTGAGGGACATGACCAGGCGCCACAGCATGTAGTTGTGCACCACACGGCGATCGGTGCGGGCCAGGATCTTGCCCATTTCGGTGAGGTACTGCAGGCCGTAGGTGACCAGCGGCTCGTCCTCCTGGAGGGCAATGTTCTTCCCCAAAGCCGACTGCAGGTACTCCGTCCACTGCACCTCCGGCACCAGCTGCTGCAGCTCCGGCAGCGTTGTCTTGCGGTAGACGGCGCTGGTGTCATGACGGTCCGCCTCCGCCAGGGAGACGTTCACCAGCTGCGTCTCGAACAGCACCACCTGCTCCAGTTCGGCGGCGGCGGTGGCCGGATCCGCGCCGAGGAGCAGCGATACCTGCGTCATGTAGCGATGGTAGGCCCGCCTGTCATTGGCACTGCTCTCCTTCAGGTAGTAGTCCCTGGAGGGCAGGGCGTACTGCAGCTGGTCCATCTGCAGGATGTTCACCGAGCTGTTCTTGTCGTCGGCGCCCACATACAGCTCGATCATGACCGGCTCGCTGTACTTCAGCCGCAGCTGGCCCATCAGCCGCTCCACGGAGAGGTCCTCGGGCGGACGCCAGTCGCCCTCGATCACCGGCCAGCCGCCCAGCGAACGCAGGACCTCCCTCAGCCGCCCAATGCCGATCTTGCGGATCTGGGCTGTGGTCAGAAGAGGGGAGTTAGGGGGGTTGGCGATGCCTTATATGCCTCTTAGGTATACTCACGTATGTCCATGCAGCTCTTGAAGAAGGTCTTGGCCTTGATGGTGGCCTGGTTGTCGCGGCTGTCAATCGGCTCCTCGAGCACCCCTCGCAGGATCACCTGCTGCTGGTCGGACAGGACCTGGGGAGAGGAAGGAATGCGTTAAGGGTAGTTCACCAGTGATCCAGTGATCCAGTTCAGCAGATCAGCAGGTCTCACCTCAAAGGTGCTAATGGAGCTGCGGTCCTCGGGAATGGGATGCAGCTTGTTCCAAGTGCCGCAGGCATACTGGAAAAAGTCCTCGCAGGGATCGGCGCCCAGGTCCATGGCCGAGAGCAGGGAGGCCGCTGTAAATGTGGAATATAAATAGTTATCTCTCAGCTGCGAGGCATGGAAAGTGGTTCAGCTGACGCGCAATTAGCGGCTCACCAGCACCCCACCCTTTGGGGCCATAATTCAGGCTGCTATAAACTTGGCCCACAAATCATAGGCCCAGGGAAACTTTTCCGATAAGCGATGCACTCGCAGCCGCTAACTTTTATGCCAGACAAAAGTTGTTTGAATGAGGAGCCGCCCACCTGGACCTGCATCGGTGACAAGCCATAAATCAAGGCCTTGTCCTGGGAATCATTAGGCCAAACTTCAGTGACTTGGAGAAAGAGAGCAGCACAGCATTCTTCTAGGATTTTCCGGCAGAGGCTTTGATTTATGCTAAAGTCTTTTTAAACACGAAACTCGCATTCTTGGAGTCTCGAATTGAAAATTAATTAAAAGGCGTCTCTAGCTTCCAGCTGACTTTGCTGGGAATCCTTAAGAACCACAAGGAAAGCCTACTTCCGGGATGCCCTGGCTTAATCAAGGTTTCTCTTAACCCAAATTGAAGAGATAAATATAGATTAATAGATCGTAAATTACAAATGTGCCAGATTTGATTTATTTAAAACCTCTCAGCTTAACTTTCCTTAACAAGCTAGGGCTATAATTAGGCACTCTTCCTAATTTTCTTGCAAAACCCAAGACTATCGTTAAGGAGAAACTAGTTCTTATCCTCTTTAGCCACCGATTACGTATCGCCATATGGCCAATCCGGGTTACCAATTAACGTAAATCTCTCCATTAATATTCATGCAGCCCCAAAAAGCTATGCCAGCCAAAGTGGAGCAGTCCAAGGAAGCCACGCCGATGGATGGCATCACTCAGCCAGTCCTGCAGTCCTGCGTTTGCCCGGTAATTGTGGCCGTGCCTATTCCCGGAATGTCCTGCACTTGGACAGGTGTATCCAGCGGCATGCCGAAGCCATCAATCACCAGCGTAATTTCCCCTCCGAGCAGTGACTTTGAGGTGTCTGAGTGCATTTGGAAGGGACATTTGAGGAGCAGATGTCGCGGTCCCCATCGCTAAACGATGTCCGCGGCACTTAAATGCCTTAATAGCTGATCAATAATGTACAACACAAATAAAACCGCACATTTTAGATGGTTGTGCAAGGCCCTGACACCCTTAGGACGTAATGCCCACCAGTAATTCTGTTGGCCTGGATTGGGGGATAGAGTTGTAGGTATTATAGGACAAGAGACTCACAAGACATTAGAGATGAAATAGTTGTGCTATTTCTAAGTAAACATTTCTTAGAGGTACGTATTTCCTTTGTATATATAAATAATTCATAGTTCTTAACTCAAAGTTTAAGTATTAGCAAGCAGAATTCATGGAGCAAGGAAGGCTAGAAATTATAAATAAATCTTTAAACTTGTTGAGAACTCTCCCTTGAACACTATGTACATTATTCCCTTATTGGTATCATTAAGTTGTCAGATCCCAATTCCCAGTCCCAAATCCAGTCCCTCTCCCCTCGTTAATTTCAATTAGAAACCCAACAACAGAGACTCCCACCCACCCATCTTACCTGTTCTCACGCACTCCTGGGTCATGCAAATGCTGTCCTGCCCCTCGCGGCTGCCCTCCTGTCCCTCCGGGTTCCACCTGGATCTGCTGTCATCGTGGCCTGCAATTAGAGTTAACAGATTTTCACAG
>VNJV01001001.1:0-30374 GCA_008042635.1 Drosophila nikananu | reverse complement strand
TTGTTTTTGCAACAATTGTGTAGTAATTTTTTATTTATTTTGACAGATAGATTCAAGTTTGACAATTATAGCAAGAAGACTAGAACATCGACAATCACGCGTATTATTATCACTCTAGAACTAAGTAAAACAACAATAAGGGGAGAAACAAAGTTTGCCGGGTCCGCTAGTATATATATATATAAATTAATACATCTTATTGAACTGGGCGGGTGATCCTTTCCAAAACATCAATCAACAAATCAAATCGATCGCAATTTGGACTTCAACAATTGGACCGATGTAAACAGCGAAAAAGACAGGAGAAAAAGCATATTTCTTGTGTGTTTTCACCTTGGGGAAATTTTAGTTAAAGCAACTCAGTTTTCTTTTATAAAAATTCCAATATAGCGGCGTAAGCTGCAGAATGTAAAAAGAGCAAACGGCAAATATGAAGTTGATAAACGGCGTTAAGTAAAAACAAGAAAGGAAGCTAACTTCGGCATGCCGAAGTTTAAATACCCTTGCAGTAAGTAAGAAGAAGAAGAAAAATCTTCTGACTTTTTCGTTTTCTCGGGTACTGACATAAGGTAAATGTTGCGAAAGAAAAATTTTGCGAAGGAGAAATGTTGCGAGCGAAAAATGTTGCGAACGAATTTAATGAATTTATATATATATTCCTATGGCTGCTATATGATATAGTGGTCCGATTTGAATAAAATTAAAACCGAAATTCTGGAATAATACAACATGCCTATGTCTCAAATTTTATGAAAATATGTGAAAAATTGGCTTAGTTAGATTTTTTCATCAAAATTTTCTGATCGGTCCTATGACAGCTATATGATATAGTTGTCCGATTTTGATCAAATTCAAGAATAATACAAAATGGCCATATCTCAAATTTTATTCTAATATTGTAAAAATTGGCCAAGTTATAATTTTTTTCATTAAAATTTACCGATCTTTCCTATAGCTATATGATATAGTCGGCCGATCCGGCTCGTTCCGACATATATAGCAGTGAGAGCATATAGGAGCATATCTACAAAGTTTCATCCAGATAGCTTTAAAAATGAGGGACTAGTTTGCGTAGAAACGGACAGACGGACATGGCTAGATCGACTCGGCTGATGCTGATGCTGATCAAGAATATATATACTTTATAGGGTCGGAGATGTCTCCTTCACTGCGTTGCAAACTTCTGACTAAAATTATAATACCCTGCAAGGGTATAAAAATTGACTACTAAGGTACTGGAAAGAAACAGAGAAAGAGACCGAAATGAAAATTTGACTGCAGAACAGATTGACGGTAAGCGGAAGCGAGCAGCAGAGTCAACTAAGCGAAATCGGGCAAAGAAACGGAAATTGTTTTTGTTTTTCTACAAGGCGGGACAAAAAGTTGGTTACATTGGCAATGGCGATTTAACAAAACGGGTCACTTAATCGTAGATCCACTTGCTTTCTATTTTCTGTAAACATGGTGGGACGGTGCAATTTTGGCCTCCAGTAAAATTGTTTTAAAATTCAGATGTATGGTCTTGTTTTTAAAATGTCTTTGACCACACCCATAGAAGATGCTAACCCGTTAGTAGGCTAAATAATTGTTTCAGCTGTTCATGGTAGGAATTTACTAAAAATAAGTTATTCAGCTTAAAGTGTGTTTATATATTTTTCATAATTATTAATTTTTTGATTATATTTTTCCACTTAATTTTGATTACATTGCTCCTGTACACTTCTGATAAACCAAAACCAAACTGGAACATCAAACTCTCCTGCCTGAACTATCATCATTCCTCAATCCATTATCGTGGTTTTCTTAGGTCAGTTGGCCGTTGGCAGTTGGCGCACTCGCTTCGGACGACTCTCAAACAAGCCGGCGTTGGGTCAGGTTATTGCCGGGAAATTTTGTGCAGTGCCCGATGATTGGCTGAGAAGAAAAATGGGTAATGACTGAAAATCAGCAAAAACTTAACCCAAAGCCCTCGGCAATAATGTTTTAAGACTAATAAACACTACAGTGTCTGCTCTTCATTAAATGCATATCTTTCTCTTCTTCGTAGTTGAATCAGCAGCACCTCCGACAGCAGGCCAGTTATACAGTAGTGAGTAACGCGTTAAATAAAGATTTGAGCAATAAATACATATTTTTGACATTAACTTCCTTTAGTCTTTTTTGTGAATGCTGTTCCCTTTATCGCTTTTGGATTCCTTGACAACTTTATTATGATAATGGCGGTATGTGTGCCGTAATTTTAATTAGATTTAATTAAGATATTAAATTAACGAAACGTTTGCTTTCTAAGGGCGAATACATTGAATACTATTTGGGACACTTTATCACGCTGTCTACAATGGCGGCTGCTGGCCTTGGTAACACCATAAGCGATATTCTAGGTATCACAATGGCTACATATGTTGAGAACGGCTGCCAAATATTGGGACTGAATCAGCCCAAATTGACACCAGCTCAATTCGAGCTCAAGTCCAGCAAGCGATCATCCAGTTTTGTGGGTTAATCTGCAATTCCATTTCAAAAAGCTAATAATTAAAACAAATTCTTATTTCTCCAGGGTCGTATTGTTGGCATTACAGTGGGATGTCTGCTTGGAATGTGTCCTTTATGGTTTATGGATGAGAAAGCGTCGGAGAAGCCAGATGCGGCGACTGACTAAAATAAAAGAAACTAGAAAAGCTTGGGCTTACTTGGTCACTTAGATGCGAAATTCTCTTAAGTTGATTATTACCAATCGACGACGACGATTCTATTTTAGGATCCTTATATTCCGTAAAGCGAATTTGAAATAATATATACTTATTCGTCAATTTGTAAAACAAAAAGTTTTAACTAAAATTATTTAGTTTGACTTTAACGTCTAAAAAATTTAAGTCACTAAATGGGCCAAGCTAAATTATAAAATGTTTTAATCAAGTTCTTAAAAAATCAAAGTACTTAAATTCAATTTATATGTATATATAAGATTAGTTTACTACAAATCTATGTATATTGAGATAAAAACAATCAATAAGTTAAGGACTGTCCTCTTTACCAAGCTTCACTGAAAAGTGCCTACTAAACGTGCTTAACAACTTGTGCCCTCCTTTGTAAAATTCTAACCATATCCTAATGGCTTTACTTAAAAAAATAATACATGTGTAGTAAGAAGTAGAGAACAAGAAAATGTTAATATATCAGTTAGAGAGCTTATTGTTACAGAATAAATACAATTTGAAATAGCTTTAAACTGACCTGATCAAAAAATGTGTTTTTAAAAAATAGTATATTTAACTGCTCTGCTGAGTCATTAAATCTTTATTCGTGTAATAAGATGTACAATACAAATAGATAAACTTTAAATTGGAACAAAGTTAAATTAACACCAATATTGAATTAGTCATTGCCTCGTTAATCATTTGCCAAAACCTAGCATCATTTCTTGTTTGCTGACAACGTATATCCAAGAACATTCGCTTACTATCAGTTATAAAATAATTTATATTTTCCTTCAAAACATCGCTACTATACTGTGATTTAATGTTGAGCCAGTAGCTTTGAGTGCTGTCCTGTGAAGAAAACATTTCACTATCGGAATAGTTTTTTGTTAACGGTAAATATGGTACGGAGGATTGGATTAATCGGCGCGTGTACTCAGTCTCATTTGGTATTGCGTGGGAGCAATACAGCCGTTCATTTTTCAACAATTCCTCATCCACGTTCTGCGCATCCCAGCTTTCGTTGCACGAAAAAGCAGAGACTTCATCAAAATTATTAGCAGGTTCTGGTCGCGACAAATTTGATACCGCTAATGAAGCTGATGCCTCCCTAAGAGTCACAGTAGCTACCGGAGCTGGTGTTGTAGTTGATCGGCTGTGCCACATTGTGCCTGGAATCTGGCTGGCTATAAAAAAAGCACTCGCTAATGTTATCACACTTGCTGCATAGCTTAACGCCAGAACGGAAAAGCTGTTCGCCAAGAACTTCGTCCACTCAAAGCTGGGAAGCAGTTGGATCAGCTCACTATATGTTAGCCAGCCCCGCCGTAATCCTTCCCTCTCCGCCAGCGTTCTTTCCACACTGTTTAATTTAGCAAAGAAATGCTCGTTAGAAACATATATATTCCAGTCCTGAAAATAAAACAAAAATTGATTAATCCTTTTAGACTTACAGAGTTTGCTAATCAGTAAAGTGAAATATTCGACCGTATACAGCATATACCTTAGTAAAATTTATATATGTGTAAATTTTGTTTTCTATATTTCTGTAGTTTTAATAGCGACAGTTATGTTTTGACTACACACAATTTTTCTCTTATATACACCACTAATATTCCGCAAGGTATTTGTAGTACCGTTAGCATAAAGAAGAACACGAAGAACTGTTTTTAATAGAAAGTTGATAAATGTGCAATTTGCTTCATTTACGTTTAGAGTATTCATTTTCATATTCTAATGGAACAAAGTGATAAAATTTATTCTTTCATTTACAAAAATTTAATTAAAACTTATATAGAGTTTTTTTTTTTAAAGTTGTGCTAAATAAACGGCACTCAATAATTAAAAAGCCACGGGGAACCGAATTAACGAAAAAAGAGCAGATTCAAATGTTATTGCTACAACCATAAATAGGCAGCGGAATACAATAACAAATTTCCTGAACTAAGCGCCACATTAGAGCTTTGGCAACCGGAAAAAGTATGAGCTGCGCCCAAATTAAGGCAGAATTGAAGTTGCCAGTAACTTGGAAACGGGTGCAACAAATTTGCCGGAAGGATTTGCACCTCAGATTGGAAGCAAAGGTGCCAAAACCCAAGCTATTGCGACGCCATAAAATGGATCGACTGGCCTATTACGAAAAATATAAATTTTGGGACAGCGAATTTCGAAATGTCATCTTTAGTGATGAAAAAAATTAAATTTAGACGGGCCAGATGGAAATCAAAAAGTATGGCGAGACCCCAGGCATCCCCGGCTAACTTGCCACAGGCGCAACACAGTGGTGGTTCTCTAATGGTTTGGGCTGCTGTAAGCTTTTTTGGAAAATCGCCAATATGCTTTGTTCCTGGTCGCATGAATGCGAAAATATACACGGAGCTCTTGGAAAGTGAGCGAAGGCGTTTCTGGAATCCAAAAAAACTCCATTGATGCAGTGGCCTGCTATAAGTCTGGACTTAAATCCTATCTAAAGTTTTCGGTGGTGGAAGGCAATTTGAGAACCTATAGGACTTAAAGGAGGCAATCGGAAAGGAATGGGCTAACATTGAAGTAACCGTCCTTCAAAACTTAGTGACACTATATCATATAAAAAACACATCTAAGCAATATTACAAATGTATATAATAATTTCCTTGTCAAACCCTCAGTTTTGCACATATGTATATCAATTTTCCATGACGAAAAGTTTTAAGTTATTATCTAAATAAGAAACAATGAATTATTAAATAAAACTTAAACTTAAAAATGTACCATAAAGGAGTTAAAAAAAAACATTTAAAAAAACCATGTACATTTATCAATTTTACTGAGGTATATTCTAGAATGAACATACGAGACGAGATAGCCATGTCTGTCTATTCGTGTGTCCATTCCTACGCGGCCAAGTATTTCAGTTTTGAGCAATATAAATGAAACTTAGTAGATAGTTTTATATCTTTTACAGGCAATACTACCTGTATCGCATTGGACGATTATTTCATAAATTTAAAACAAGTAGGAAAGTTAAAAACACCCATTACCTACAGCAATGAGAACATGTGTTACAGAAACTGCGAATAGATTTTTTTACAAAATGTATCTGAATGAAATAATTTTAAACTTAACTATCCATTCTAAGTAAAAACAATCATTACTGCAGACCGCCGCCCATGTAGAGACGATAGTTGTTTGCATGAATTAATATATGTATGTACATATATGCACTACAGAAATGTTAAAATAAAAACATTTTGTTTTTAATTGGCTCGGTGGGAAAAAATGAAAAATAGTACAAATGGCTTCATCTCTGAACGAAATTAAAAAAAAAAAAAACAAGAAAGGCAGCTAACTTCGGCACGCCGAAGTTTAAATACCTTTGCAGTAAGTAAGAAGAAGAAAAATCGTCTGACCTTTTCGTTTTCTCTTTTGTGTCGCGAAAGAAAAATGTTGAAACGAACTAAATGAATTTATATACATATATACATTTCTACGGCTGCTACATGAATAATACAAAATGGCTATGTCTTAAATTGTATGAAAATATGTGAAAAATTGGCTTAGTTAGATTTTTTTTCCTCAAGATCAAATTAAAACCGAAATTCAAGAATAATACAAAATGGCCATATCTCAAACTTTATTCAAATATTGTAAAAATTGGCTAAGTTATAATTTTTTTCATTAAAATTTACCGATCGTTTCTATGGCAGCTATATGATATAGTCATCCGATCTGTCCAGTTCCGACATATATAGCAGCGAGAGCATATAGAAGACTATCTGCAAAGTTTAATCCAGATAGCTTAAAAACTGAGGGACTAGTTTGCGTAGAAACGGACAGACGGACAGACGGACATGGCTAGATCGACTCGGTTGTTGATGCTGATCAAGAAAATATATATTTTATAGGGTCGGAAATGTCTCCTTCACTGCGTTGCAAACTTATGACTAAAATTATAATACCCTGCAAGGGTATAAAAAGGAATTTACTTTTCATTTCGGACAGACAAAGGTGCCCGTTTTACAAATCGAAAAATATTTTACGATTTCGAAAACCGGAGCACCGATTTTACGATTTCAAATTGAAATCGTAACAATTTTACAAATTCGATTACCGGAGAATGGCTGAATACAAAACGGGATTGTCGCAAATTATATTAAAATATGTTAAAAACTGGAAAAGTTATAAATTATTCCTCTAATTTTTCCTATCGTCCCTATGGATCGTACCATGATATAGTCAGCCAATCCGGCCCGTTCCCACTTACATATATAGTAGTGAGAGCATATAGAAGACTATTTGGAAAGTTTTATTCAGATAGCTTAAAAACAGAGTGAATAGTTAGCTAAGAACGGTGGTTCTCTAATGGTTTGAGCTAGCTTCTTTGGTAAATCTCTAATATGCTTTGTGCCTGATTCAAGCTTATTCATGAGCAAATATACACGGATCTTTTGGAAAGTGTGGTGGTACCATTCCCGAGAATTTTGTGTTTCAACAGGATAACGCTTAAATATAATTGAGGATCTTTGGGTCATCCTATCAACTAAAGTTTTCGGAGGTGGAAGGCAATTTGAGCACATTTAGGCAATATTACAAATGTATATATGTAATAATTTTTTGTTTTTAATAAATCAGACTTGCCGATATATCAATTTACTAAGAATCAAAATAGGAAACACTGAATTATTAAATATATGATAAGCTCGTTCATTTTGTACATCTACTATCCACTAAATAAAATAAATTAAAAAATATAACATGAAGCAATTTAAAAAAAATCACGAAAAACACGGTGCACATTTATCAATTTTACTGAGGTATATAATATACATAGCTCTTAGATGTTAATAGAATTAAAATTATATGTATTAAAATAGTATGTCGAATTACATCCGAATATGTAACAAAGTTAAAACAATAATTCCTCTGAAAAGTAAATTGGCTTTACGCACTACCATTTTCTAATGCATAACAGCAAGCTGATACCTGGTCGAAATAAATATTGGGACAGTCACGTATCATAGTTAGTTTTCACCGTTAATAAAAATTGGTAAGCATTTAAATGACACAAACAATTTCTTTTAATGTGTGTGCATATCATGTAAGTATCGGCATGTTAAAAGTTTGAATTTTATAATCTGGGGCTTTTTCTTGACCAGTTTTGTGAAGTGTGATTTTTTCCTAGTACGAAATTATTATTAGTACACCATCAAGAAAGTTGTGCTAATTGACTGTTTACTTAAAATTTTCGTAAGATAAGGTGAGTATTTGATTCTTACTATCTATGTATAAGAAAATTAAGTTATTTAAAACTAAAGAAATGTTAATTTAATATAGTGCGACAAGTAAAAACAGAAACAATGGGTAAAGGAGTAAAGCTGTCGGAGAATATGCAAAATATTATCCTTAATCTGCGCAATGAAGGCAAAAGCATTCGCGAAATAGCCAATATTGTTGAAATTAGCTGAATACTGTTCAAAAATTTTTAAAAAACACGGAAGCATACAATAAAACAATTAAAAGGGGCCGACCTTTCACAGTGTCAGAACGAACCAAACGACAAATAAAGAATTTGGCTGTAAATACAGCGACTAGTTCACGGGATATAAAGGCTAAACTGTCTCTTAAGATCACCTCCCATCGTATTCAGCAAATATTAAGTTCTGATAATAACATTAAATATGAAAAAATGATTCGCAAACCTGCCTTTTCAAAGACATAAAACAGGTCGACTGCTTTTTGAAGAAAAGTACAAATTTTGGACAAGTGAATGGGAAAACGTTGTCTTTAGTGACGAAAAAAAATTCAACTTGGATGGTCCTGATGGAAAAATGATGTACTGGAGAGATATCCGTCGTGAACGAAAGTCCTGCTATGCTCGCAATTTTGGTGGAGGATCTCTGATGGTATGGGCTGCATTTGGACACCATGGAAGATCCCCTGTATGTTTTGTATCAATTCTCAGATGTACATAAGCCTTATGGACGAAGTTTTGATACCGTTTAGCGAAACATTCTGGGAGGAAAAGTTGATTTTTTAACAGGATAACGCTGCAATCCATGTATCCAAAGCGTCAAAGCAGTTTTTTGAGGATCGGAAAATTGATCTTTTGGGGTGGCCAGCTTGTAGTCCCGACTTAAACCCGATTGAGAATGTTTGGGGGATACTCTCGAACAAAGTTTATAGCAATGGACAATTTGAAAATTTGGCCGAGCTCAAGAAAGCGATTATCGAAGAATGGACGAATGGAACAAACCTTAAAAAATTTGGTAATATCAATGCCTAAACGCTTGGCTAAAGTTATTTCTAATCATGGAGGCAGTACCCACTATTAGGAAAACAAATACATTTTATTCCTCTGACTATAATATTACAAAAAATATTTTCTTTCTAGTGTACCAATAATTATTTCTAAGAGAGCAAACAAAAGGATTTAGATTTTCGTGGAAAGGACCAGTAAATTACAAAATTTTCATTTGTTTTCAATTCATTTATTCTCTATATTTATGAATAAAATATCCAAAAAATAAAATAAAAGCCATTTACGATTTTGTGTTAAATAGATGAAGTGTCCCAATATTTATTTCGACCAGGTATTAATAATTTTTGTATATATGTACATAAATACATATTTATAGTAGTTAGGGATGCCGGAAACATATCAAAATATCGATATATCGAATGATATTTTTCAAATTGATATATTTATATCGCGATACTTTTTTTTAGCGATATATCAAATATGCGATATTTTTTTGGGATATATTAGATATTTTTGCGGTGGTCAAAAATGCATTGTAAGAAGCAAGCGCGAACACGAACGTCATGCAGATTGAAGATATGTAATTATATTTTTTTCTTTTTAAAATCTTTAAAATCCAAGTATTGGAATATTAACAAAATTAAGCATTTAACTAAGTTTAAAATGAAACTGAAAACATTCTTATTCTTTTTTAATTATGCTTTATTTCGATCTTATTAATATTAATTAGATTAAACTTAAATGTTTTAAATGAAATTAAAAATAAATTTAATTTGTTATTTACAAATATAATATATGTACATACATCTTTTTACCGTTGGACGGACACATTTTTGGTAGAATTAATGGAAAGTTTAAAAATATCGGAAATATCTGTGTTTACGTGAGGGGCCCATTGTACCGATCGGGCCACCGAGCTTCCGAAAACTCGGCCGCTCTTGCGTAACTTTTTCTCGTGGGACGATCACTTTTTTGTCAAAATTAAAGACAATTTTAAAAATATCGAAAATATCTGTTATATCGATATTTTAAAATGATATATATCAATATCATATTGATATTTTTTTAATTTCGAAAATATCATCGATACGATATTTTGAAAATATTCGGCAACCCTATTAGTAGTTGTCCTTGCCGAAATGCTAAAATGCAAGGAAATGTTGAAATGCCCAAGAGCTTGCTTTCGTAACCTTTTGTTTGACTTATTTTTTATGCCCGACGTCTAATTGCAATATTCTATTAAAGGTATTCATACCCTATACCAAATTTAAGAAAACTATATTAAAAATGCTTTGGGGCTAAGGCGATATGACTCAGCCAGTGGGAGTTGGCAGTCATATGCCGACTATTAAAGACCGACCATACGTGGTGAAGAGCTACATCCTGCTCGAGGTGACCCTGCTCTAGACTAAATATGGCGGATCTAGAGAGGACAACTCGAAAAGTCCAGTAATCACCGGGATTACCGTGCAAGACTCTGCCCCGGGGGATACTTCATTCCTCATTACTTCTGGGATACCATGGATACATGGATACCATTATAAACAATTCTGAAGCAGGGTGCTCAAGCAGCCCCAATTCGATTAACATCGAACCCATGGACATTTGTTCCCAAGGCTCTGGCTCTCCTCTCCCAAGGTTGATGGTTTATCAAGCGGATTGCTCTATCGGGCACCGCAAATAAGAGGTTGAGCACACGCGCAGAAGCCTATGGACCCTCAAGGAGCTTTGGATAAATGCCGGACGTGTCTTGGGACTAAGCACCCCATTTGGTAAGCTGCTCTATGCAAACGACCAACCTCGCCCTAGAGCGGCGTTGTAAATTATGAAAAATTTAACATTCGTTCCCCTTTCACAGTTTATCACTGAAGACCTGGTGGCAGTTTGGGCTAAAATACCCACTGCCCACGGCGAGCAGGAGGCAGTGCTGGCCTCCGCCTACCTGCCCAGAGACTTCGAGGATGTGACTACGGCGCACAGTGGTTTACCTTGTATAGGAGAATGGGCAATAGTACTTCTAAAAGACATATCGTTGTGAAATTTTTACTGTAAGTCCTTTGAGAAATAAGAATTGCAAAAATGTAAAAAATGGGCGTGGTCGCTAATATTTACGCCCAACGAAAAGCAAAGACCGCAGAAGAGCACTTAAAAGTATGCTTAAAATATATTTTAGGGGAAGTTTATAAATAAAAATATTTATATTTTCTGATTGTGATCGATGACATTGCTTCCAAACATTTGAATTTTCACAGCAGTAATTAACACGTTGCTCCAAGTGCTTCAAACATTATTTTAGAACAACATCTCCAGATTCCGTAATTCTAAGTTTAACATCATTTAAAATTGATTTTAGTTCTTCTGCATTGGAACCACTCTTGGAACACCAATTTTGAAATATAAACTTTCGACTAAATATAAATTCATATGACAACTCTAGCAGAAGAAAAAAATAATATTTACCGTAAATCTAAAAATAATTTACTCATAAGAACACAGAACAAAGCAATACCCAAAATCACAGTAAAACAGATCAAGAACAAACAAAACAAACACGAAAACAGCGAGCCAAACAGCGAGGCGGCATTGTTTTGTGTTTTCTATATTATCAGGCTGCATTGACGAATATTTTAAAATTAATTTCATCGTTACGTATAGTTTATAGTTTAGTAAACTAAAGGATGCATGCCAGAATTATGTTCTCTGTTTCGCACTCATTCTTTAGGAGAATGGTTACATTAAAGCAAAACAAATAAAACATTTTAATGCTTTGATCAATTATCAGATAGGGTTGACACATTTCTAGACTAAATTTTGACTTTCATTTTTTTACTTTTGGCCTATGGGCCAAACCACTGTGCAGCTACCTGTGCCCTGATAGACCACTGCCAGAGGAACCGGCTCAGGTGGATAATCGCCAGCGATGCCAATGCTTATCACACGGTCTGGGGGAGCAGTGACATCAACAAAAGAAGTGAGTGCCTTTTTGAATACATTATTAGTAATTACGTAGGTTTACTTAATCAGGGCAGCGAACCTACATTTATTAAGGCGATTAGAGAGGAAGTCCTTGACTTAACTCTCTGTGTATAAATTTATTGTCTCAAACTGGCACGTTGCAAGTGAGATCACTATGTCAGATCACCAGCACATTAGATTTGATATAGGATGCGCCTTGCAATGTAGCCTAGTACTAGTAATCCCAAAAACACCAACTGGGATCTTTTCTGTTTTGAACTTGAGCAATCCAGAGACTACTCCACCCGTCCGATAGAAGAGCTAGCTAGCGTGAAGCTACTGTGCTTCATACAATATTGAATCAGCATATCACGCCAGCTGCGAACAAAAGGTTCGCAAGGTCAGAAGAGCTGGTGGAATATGGAATATGGAATTGGTGACAAACTCCAATTGGGCTGAGGTAAGGGAACCCGCCTATAGCTCTCTGGTCCGTCTATTTTGAGCTAGACTCCTGCTTGAACAGCAGCAACTGGGATAAAGTAAAAGTCGTGTTTATCCCAAAGGTAGGGAAGAAGATTCCCAGTTGCCTAAGTCCTATAGACCGATTAGTCTTCTCCTTATTCCTTAAAACTATGGAGAAGATAATTGACCAGCACATCAGGGAGGTGAATCTCAGGCATGTAAATCAACTGAGACGGTTATTCTTTGCCTTACAATAACCATTAAAAAGGCCATTGGCGCTCAACAGACATTTTAGACATCTCAGGAGCTTTTGACAACACGTCATGTGAGCCTATTCGTGCCTCTCTAGTACGAAAAAATGTCTCCACACCCATTATTAGGTGGATTGTGAGAATGTTTTGGAGAATACCATGACCTCAATCACAGCCACAAAGGTTTGCCCTCAAGGGGGAGTACTCTCTCCTCTCTCGTGGACTCTGGTCATTGACAAGCTACTCTATAAGCTCAACAACTTAGGGTCCCCCACTCAAGGTTATTTTGATCATCTAAAGGTTGGCAGGCATTCGCAAACCATCACGTCAGCAAGTCCTTAATATAGCCAGCAGATAGTTTAAGGGCAATGGAATGTCCATAAACCCATCCGAAACTGTTGTGGTCCCATTTACTAGGAAGAGGTCTATTTCTCTTAGAAGACCATCCACCATTGACTTTTCAGCTGACGCTAACTACTGAGCTACTGGTCTTTTAACACTGTGGTAAAATTTTAACCTATGCGTCGAAATCTAACCAAAAGACAACTGCGGCTGCACTTACCAAATTACAACCACTGGTATGCATATGTATTACAGAAGCCATCCGGACATGTCCCACTGCAGCACTGGGAGCTATAACTGGCATACCCCCTTTACCAATTACACTGAAAAAGGAGGCCTGCCTGGGGGCACTTCGCCTTCAAAACATCACCAATATAAAAAGTGGTGATCTTACCGGGCATCTTAGGGTCCTTGAACCCCTAATAAATGAGCCCACTCTGCGCGTAACTGACGAGCACAAACCAAAACTTGTTTTCCACAGAAACTTCTTTGTAGTCTTGTACACTAGGAATGAATGGAAAACAAAATCAATATCTCTGCCCAGTGGATCACAAACATGGTACACTGACGGATCGAAACTGGAAAACGGTAAAACCGGCGGTGGTATTTTCGGACCAAGGTTCAACAAATCCATAGCCATGGGAAAGTCGCTAACCATTTTCCAAGCAGTGATACACGCAATAGAAATCTGTGCTCGTGAATTCCTTCGCAGGATAAAGCAAGCCGCACGGATTTACATCTTCTCTGACAGTCATGTAGCGCTCATAGTGCTGAGTTCCTTTTCGATATCTTCCAGACTTGTAGAGAACTGTTTCCAGCAGCTGATTGCCAACCCCCTTAACGGTGGGCTGGGTGCGAGGGCCATATTGGAAACGAGGTGGCAGACTTCCGAACTAAACGCGAGGCGACGACTTCATTAATCGCCCCTGAACCGTTCTGTGGACTATCGAAAGGACACAAAAGAAAACTGGTCAGAAAATGGAAGGAAGCGGAGATAAATCGTCACTGGACCGACAGTGCAGGGCTGAGACAAGCCAAACAATTTCTCGTCCCCCAGATGACGTGATCAAATCGCAACAAAGAGCAAAATTCGCACTCAAACTGGCTACCTAGCGGGTCACTGCAACTTTAGGTATCACTTTAAGAAAGTAGAACTTTCAGAAATCGACACCGTCAAATTCTGCGAGATGGAGCAAGAAACATCCGAACGGATTCTATATGAATGCCGCTCGCTTAGTAGACGTCCAGTTGAACTCCAAGGAGGTGAACTTATTCCCCGCTACAGGATTTGGAAACATATAGGAACATAAAAAAGAGCTCTCTTTTATTAGAAGCCTCGGTATAGAGGCTTTACCCTAATCCTACAGGCCGGCACACAAGATCTAACATCTGGTCGCAGTGCAACATAATAAAAATTGTTATAGTAAATTTACAAATTAGTCGTATTCAATAATGTATTGATATACTTCAGCTGAGAGCCATTATAAATACTCACTATAGCACAGAGAAAGTCTAGTTCCATTTCCTTCAGCCTGTCCTCGGACACATTTCCCTCCTTAGCCCAATCCTCAATATAGAAACGTTCATCGTGGCCGGCATAAAACTTTGTAGAAATCATCTGCAAATTCAAATAAATTTATGTAATGAAAGTCATTACAAAAGTGATAAACTTTTATACCAATAATTACAATTTCGCCTCACAGCCTTATTTACAGTATAAAAACAAGTTATATAAGAGGTTTAACACAGACGAAAATAATCCAATACTTTATTAATATACAATAACGGTAAAAAGTATTTACACAACGAACAATTATTTGCATATCCATCACGCATCTATTTGTTGTCATTATTGTCATTGTTGATAAATTTCCAAGAAATAAATTCCTACCCGAAAAGGAATGCGAAAGATAACGGTTCTTAGGACAGTGAAAGAAGTAAAATAAAATTTTTATGGAAGTGGTCAAAAGTAGTAATATTAATAAAATCAGAACCAAAATTCTATAATGAAACAAATGGCCATGTCTTAAATTATATAAAAAATATGTTAAAAACTGGATAAGTCATAATTTTTTAAAATAATTATAATTTTTTAAAATAATTATAATTTTTTTAAATTTTCCGATCTAACTTCGGCATGCCAAAGTTTAAATGCCCTTGCTGTAAGTAGAGAAAGAAGAAAAATGTTCTGACTTTTTCGTTTTCTCGGGTACTTACTTAAGATAAATGTTGCGATAGAAAAATGTTTCGAAAAATAAATGTTGCGAAAGAAAAATGTTGCGAACAAACTAAATAAATTTAAATAAATTCCTATGGAAACTATATGATATAGTCGTCGGAATAAATTTGAATTGTATGAAAATATGTGGAAAATTGGCTTAGGTAGATCTTTTTAATCAACATTTTCCGATCGGTCCTATGACAGCTATATGATATAGTTGTCCGATTTTGATCAAACTAAAAGTTCTAGAATAATACAAAATGGCCATATCTCAAATTTTATTCAAATATCGTAAAATTTGGCAAAGTTATAATTGTTTTCATTCAAATGTATCGATTGTTCCTATGGCAGCTATATGATTTAGTTGTCCGATCCGGCCCGTTCCGACTTATATAGTGAGAGCATCTGCAAAGCTTCATTTAGATAGCTTCAAAACTGAGAGACTAGTTTGCGTAGAAACGAACGGACATGGCTAGATCGACTCGGCTCTTGGTGCTGATCGCGAATATATATATCGGTAACGTTTTTATTGTTTACTGATGATTTAAAAATCTTCAAGTCGGTCAGTTCCGTTTTGGATAGCAATATGCTTCAGGATGATTTGGTTAGAGTTGGAGATTGGTGTCTTAGGAATAAGCTTCCCTTAAACCTTGCCAAATGTTTCACAGTTACTTTCAGCAAAAAGTTTTACAACTTGCCTTTTCCCTACTCGATTGATTCCGGCCTCATTACCTGTTAAACATAAGCATTAGACTTGGGAGTTATGTTTAACGCCAAAGTTCTCTTCATAGATTACATAAACTACATTGTTCCTAAGGCAAATCCTATGTATGGGTTTGTAAAACGCAATGCTGCTCAATTCACTGACCCGTATACCAAGCTCATCTTATTTTTTCTTTTGTGAAGTCTAAGCTAGAGTACGCTTCATTTATTTGGAACCCAAGCTGGGATATACATTCTCACCGCATCGAACGGATTCAAAAAACTTTCTATGTTTCGCCGAATTTCGAGTTCGAGTTTTGGCGAATTGTGGCTGGCCTAATTATCATGATCGACCTCATCTCAGGCGATTGTCCTGTAAGTTTTACCAATTTTTCTGTTCCGGATAGGCATTTACGAACCTATGAGCCATTTTTCCTGCCTATATGTAGGATAAATTACGCTTTAAATGAGCCAATTTCTAGAGCCATAATTTATTTTAATAAGCTGCCACCAAACATGCGATTGGACCCAAGCTCACGGAGAAATTTAATTAAGAATGCGCTTTTCCAAAATTTAGCCTCAATTAATGTTAGTTAAAATATAGTTAAGGAGCCAGTTAAGGTTATTTCGTTGGCGAAATAAATAAATATCTCCTTCACTTCGTTGCAAACTTCTGACTTAAATTTTAATACCCTGCGAGGGTATAAAAATTGGTTAAATTTATGTCAAATCGATCATAAGTTGGTGTTCAGTCATGCAACATGAAAACAACTCAATGTAACATTTACTAAAAATCCACCTGTTGGTTATGCTAAATTCACCAAACCTAATTCGAATAAAAGCTACCCTTCAGTACCAAAAATTTCCCGTCCCCTGGTTTTCTTCGCGGCATTCTTGAACTATAAAAACAAACTACATGGGCTCCGTTTAGCGAAGTTCGAAACGAAGTAGGCACAACAAAATCTTCCTGCGATCGGCTACTGCCGATGTCACGCGATGTTAGCAATGCGTATTTGTCTTTGTTTTCGAACTGATTCGGGGCAGCTGTTTTCAACAGTTCGGAAATTAGAGAGAGATGGAGATTGTGGGAAGTAAAAAAAGTGTCGAAAACTAACTGTGTTACGTCGACGTTACAATACGCTTTTTAAAATAATAAAATGTAATATTTATATATACCTAATTTTATATTTGATTAATTTTTAACAATTAAGTCGAATGGTATATTGGCAAGTATTAAAAATTTGCTTTGGCAAAGCCAAAAAGCTCATATTTGATATTCTGCCGTATGTGGTTCAAATTAAAAAGCATTGTTTTGGTCGTGCATACTCCGGCACAAGTTAGAATTTTAGGTCTTCAGTTTTCTCTCGCTTCTCCTTATTCCCTTTGCATTTACAGATTTCTGTTGGTGCATTCAGAAGTGTTTTGCGTATTAGTTAAAGTTGCGTAAAAGTGAAATATTATGATAAGGTAAGTAAAGTGTTGAATTAATAAATTCATTTGCAAAATTGATATTGAACCTCTAAACTTCTTCAACAGCATCGGTGTAAATGGAAATTAAATTTAAATTAATATGTATAGATGTATTAAATGAAATATACAATTTTATAAATAAATACAAGATGAAGGAATAAATTACTCTGGATTTTCACAGTTGGATTTTTAGATTCACAGTTTTGTATTTTCTTCTGCATTTAACGATCGTATGACAGCTATATAATATAATCATCCGATTTGCAAAACCGGACGGACGGACAGATGGACATGGCTAGATCGAATAGGCTGTTGATGCTGATAAAGAATATCTCCATTACTGCGTTGCAAACTTCTGCCTATAATAATAATTCCCTACAAGGGTATAATTACGATAACAAACATAAAATCAAAAACATTAGTTTCCTGCAATCAAAATAACAGTTTGTAAAAATTGACTTTTTAATTTGAACATACCTTTATAAATTAATTTTAGAAAGGCTGAAACCCTTAATCGATGCCAACGCAAATTTTTCTTATCTATATAAAGATCTATCAGGCACGCTCCAATAATCGTAATTTTTTTTCTATTTCGATTTGGCTATAGGTGCTCCGGTTTTCGTAAAATTGTTGCTATCGGAATGTTTCATTTTCTCATTGATTTTTAATGCTTGATTTGTGCTTCCGCTTGAAACAATAGCTAATCATTTACTCGAATAAAAACTAATAACGTTTTTATACATACATTTTCAGACATTTAGTTAACTAAACACATCTGTTTAAGCAATTTTTCACACGATAGGGCTGCCACATCTTTCACAGTTTTAATTCCGATGTTTTCAATTACTTTTTTACTGTGCTTTGACCATTAAAGTATTTCAATTAAATAGCATTATTTATAAACAACACTGTTGGCCCTCCTTTCAATTAATTAATGAACTCATTTATATTTTATAAGTATTTTTACCTGGCTGTTTTGTTTTCCAACAGTATGGCAGCCTTGGCGATAATTTCGACCTAACTAACTATAGACCTGGTCAAATCGAAAATTTGTTTGAGGTGCAGTCAGAAATAAATTTTTTTATAAAATAACTGCGTGTCAGAATCTTGTGGTGGTGTGGAATAAACATCAATAGACCACTGAGTAAACTATTCCCTTAGTAAATAAGATCTGATTTGATATAAAACAAGTGTACCAAAATATATTGCCGCTTTTGCCTATCGCGACTTTTGCCTATTAGAGAAATGTAAACAAACCCGCTCTTTGCAAAACCACCACCATCTCATGCACTTGCGTGTGCAAGACAGAGATAAAGATAACCCCTCTCCCTTTTTTCCGGGGGTTACGGAGTTAGTTTCTTCCGCTCATCAGTTTTGTTGTTGTTTTTGGGATGCACCTGTTGCTAGTTGCCAAATAGATAGCACACTGATAAGTAAATAACTTTTGTGTTTTTCACCCGATTTTTACCGGATTCGGTATTGATACATGTTCTACATATGCATGCCTATGCACAAAAAAAAAGATCTATGGTAATATTTGTGGCTGATTTGCGGGGGAGTGGGAGGGAAATTTTAAAATCTGAAACAAACTTGATCTGCGTGCAAAACATTCCGACCTACATAGTTTGGTGGCTCTAGCTCTTATAGTTGCTGAGATCTAGGCGTTCATACAGACGGACAGACAGACATGGCTATATCGACTTGGCTGTTGATGCTGATCAAGAATATATATACTTTATGGGGTCGGAAATGCTTCCTTCTGCCTGTTACATACATTTGCACAAAAATTAACTTACCTTTGTACCTACGGTACATGGTATAAAAAGGCATTTACTTTTCATTTCGGCCAGACAAAGGTGCCCGTTTTACAAATCGAAAAACATTTTACAAATCGAAATCGTAAACATTTTACGAATTCGATTACCGGAGCATGGCTGTATATGTGGATTCGTATTTTCTGGGAGGAGCAAAACATTCCGAAAAATCTTTAAAAACCCGGAAAATTGAAAAAAATAGTTTTTAGCTACAAACGTCACATCACGGTTTTCGAGTTTTCTCTCTTCCAAGTGAACGGACGTGTTTTTTTCATGCGCTCTCTTAAAACAACCGTGGTTTTATTTAAATTTTCTATTTTGTGATTAATAAAGTTCCCGTTCACTTCGTGTGCATGCAGCTATTCTGTTTTGTGTATTTAATTGTTATTATTTTCGCAATTTGGTTGTGCTTCCAGTGTTCGCTCTGCATTTTTTTCGCATTCCTCTTTGTGCCTTCTCCGTTTAGTTTGCGCCGTAGCAACCATGGTAAAATTACACTAGGTATGGCCAGGGCTCTCTCTTAGGGGAAATGAGTGTTGCCTGTTGCTAGAGGGAGAAAACAAATGCGTATGATTCACTAACGATAGAGCGAGTCAGGCATATTTTTACTCTCTCATTTTGCTCATTTTATTTGTTTGTGTTAGTGTTTCTGTTTTCGTTTGATTCCATTTTATTTATTTTGTTGAGCTCGCCCCACGCTCACCCGCTTACCCGCCCTCTCGTTCTCCGTCTCTTTCTGTGCAAACCAAGGGCGGTTTTAAGGAAATATTATTGAGTTTTCGTAAAACTTGTTCTTGGCGCTGGATACTATATTTAATAGCCTTAAGGGGGTCGTCTCCTGTGAATTGCGTATTTTTACACTGTTTTTAAAAATCAATCAGCCATGCGCCGGAAATCGAATTCGTAAAATTGAAATGAAAAGCAAATGCCTTTTTATACCCTTGCAGGGTATTATAATTTTAGTCAGAAGTTTGCAACGCAGTGAAGGAGACATCTCCGACCCTATAAAGTATATATATTCTTGATCAGCATCAACAGCCGAGTCGATCTAGCCATGTCCGTCTGTCCGTCGGTCCGTCTGTCCGTTTCTACGCAAACTAGTCCCTCAGTTTTAAAGCTATCTGGATGAAACTTTGCAGATATGCTCCTATATGCTCTCACTGCTATATATGTCGGAACGGCCGACTATATCATATAGCTATAAAGGAAAGATCGGTACATTTTAATGAAAAAAATTATAACTTAGCCAATTTTTACAATATTAGAATAAAATTTGAGATATGGCCATTTTGTATTATTCTTGAATTTCGGTTTTAATTTGATCAAAATCGGACAACTATATCATATAGCTGTCATAGGACCGATCAGAAAATAATGATGAAAAAATCTAACTAAGCCAATTTTTCACATACTTTCATAAAATTTGAGACATAGACAATCAATATCAGAGTTACACCGCTCAACAGGAAGACCTAAAAAAAAGTTGCTCAACTGCCACGATTCAGGTCGTAATAATTATCAGAAATTATCAGAATTAAAGCTATGTACTGAACTAAAATAAAGTATTTTTTTGCCACAAACGAAAAAAAAAATTGTTTTTTTCGACTATTTTTCACATGTTTAAAATTAAAAAAAAAAAACTATCAGCAACCTTAAAACTTTTAGTTCAGTACTTATACGGACATGTGACATGACCCTACCAAAGTGCTCTCTTTTATTAGAAGCTTAGGTATAGGGGCTCTACCCTAATCTTACAGGCCGGCACAAAAGATCTAACATCTGGTCGCAGTGCAACAAGGCCCTTGTAATAATAGACGGACATGTACTTAAGATGCTGTAAAAAGTTGAGTATTATCAGTGAAATAGTTTTCAAGATATCGGGGCAACAGTTTGGAAAAAACTTGTTTGGAGAAAAACGCGTTTTAAAGTTGGTGTTTACTACTGGCGCCCTCAGCATACGCTCCTGTTTTATAAGAGTAACCTTTAAAACGACTCTTAATTTTTTTGTATTCCTTTTGTCCACGTCTTCTAAAGAAATTATTTATATATAAAAAAAAAATTTTTTTGATCCGTCAACAATTTTTTTTTTCGATTTAAAAAAAAAAAAATTTGTTTGTATACTAGAGGATCTGAGGAATACGCCATATAAAGGGTTTTGTAAAATTCGCATTCCTTCATGGGTAAACGAAGCCCGAAAGATAGACGCCTCCATACGTTTCGACCATTTTTCTCATCTTTAAACGCGTTTTCCCGAAAATCACCTTTTTAAACTTTCTGGTATTACTTCCTTCTACCAGTAATTTTCATCGAATCGAACCAATTTTTTCCCCACTTCTTTATCAAACCATTTTCTATGCTTCTCCGAGTACGATTTAATTTTTGGAACGAAGTTCCTTTTCGCACGATGCGGCGCAGGGGGCTAGCCGGAGAAAACCGTAACGTAACACGGTTTAACGCTTCCCCCTCTACCACGCCGTACACATGACTTGGTCACGTGACGCCTCGGGCGAGGCAATAAATGGGTAAAAGGGGGAAGGGACTGAAAGATAAAGAGAAAAAAGAGTGAGAAAGAGCGACAAAGGTGGAGAGGTGGGGTAAACTGAGAGAGGGAGAGAGCGTGCGCTAAAACTACAACGACGGGTCTTCATAGAGATGTGAGAGTTACAAGTAAATAAAAACAATTCGCGCCAAAAATATAAAAAGAAGGCAAAAAGTGACTCACAAAAACATCCGAATGGAAAATTGTTCCTCTATTTATATGCTTTTAGAGAGTGCTTCGCAAAAATGGCTTCTGCCGTGGGTAATCTGTGTAGCTCGTACATTTCAAACCCGCCGAAATATTTTAATAGGGGATTTCAGATAAGACCCCTGTGCTGTTGGCTTTCTCTGTAACTACAGTGGGCGTTCTTGAAAGGGTACTCGAAGCTGGCGGTGTTCAATTCGGGCATAACTGTCAATTTAATTAACGCCCGACTATGGCGCGGGCTCGTCGTGTGACAAACACAATTTTCACCGGCAAAAACTTACAGCTCGGCGGATTCCAGCACGTTACACATGCATTAGAAGTCGGAGATGTATCTGTTAGATATACCGGCCGAAAAAATGGAGTGAATGCTGCGACAGAGAGCCACACAGGCGCACAGACACACATACAATTAGGTGATTTCGGTTTTTTTTTTTTATTGTGAAACATTGTGTGGATTTTAGTTTTTTGAACAAAAAACGTTTTTGCTTATAATTCATCATATTCCCCTATGGCCTGACATTCGCACACAACATTCATAGATACGCACGAACACGCACACATTCAGGCCTGGGGCACTCACACCGAAGCCCTACTCTTTCGGATACCGCGCTCGCCTCCCCCTCCCGCCATCATTTCACTCTCACAGACACCAAAAATATAAATGATTAAATGAATACACTCAGAATGAATGTGTAAAATCAGTTTTGTAGTTCTCCTTTATTTATCTCCGTCTCTCTTATTGACCTCCATCTTGCTAGGTTTCATAACAGTACACAAGTATACAAGGAAGTTCGTTCCTAACGCGTGTCCGTAGACACACTAATTTTTTTTTTTAATTTTTACACCCTCCAACAGGGGAAAAAACATGGTTGAAAATTGAACTTTTTACAAAAAAAAATATATTAAAATCAATTTTTAATTAAAACAAGAAATTAAAACGAACTAAATGAATTTATATACATAGTCCTATGGCTGCTATATGATATAGTGGTCAAATTTGAATAAAATTAAAACCGAAATTCTGGAATAATAAAACATGTCTATGTCTCAAATTTTATGAAAATATGTGAAAAATTTGCTTAGATTTTTTCATCATTATTTTCTGATCGGTCCTATGACAGCTATATCATATAGTTGTCCGATTTTGATCAAATTAAAACCGAAATTCAAGAATAATACAAAATGGCCATATCTCAAATTTTTTTTCAAATATAGTAAAAATTGGCTAAGTTATAATTTTTTTTTTCAGTAAAATTTACCGATCTTTAATATATATCTATATGATATAGTCGGCCGATCCGGCTCGTTCCGACATATATAGCAGTGAGAGCATATAGGAGCATATCTGCTAAGTTTCATCCAGATAGCTTTAAAACTGAGGGACTAGTTTGCGTAGAAACGGACAGACGGACATGGCTAGATCGACTCGGCTGCTGATGCTGATCAAGAATATATGTATATACTTTATAGGGTCGGAGATGTCTCCTTCACTGCGTTGCAAACTTCTGACTAAAATTATAATACCCTGCAAGGGTATAAAAACCAAAGTTGCTTTACTTCAACCGTTTTTAAGATATTGATTTTCAAAAACAGCGTAAAAATACGAAATTCACAGGAGACGACGTTTTGTCCTTTCAACCGTTCTCTTTCGCATTCCTTTTCGGGTAGCTTATGCATAGATCAAGCTTCGCTATAACAACTATTTAATGGAAATGATCAACAACAACGAGAATAACAACTAAAACAAGTTGGAATGTGCAATTGATTGTTTTACAAAAATCTAATTGTAAGTAATGATATTTGGTTTTTCGCTATCATATATTCTCGAAGATTAAGTAGCAAAATAAAAAAAGTTATTAAAAAAAAACACAATTATGACATCAAAACAATTGTTTTTTTGTTTTTTTTCTTTTGGCATAGTAGCCCACCGTGCACAGTTTGTGTATTACAAACATACATATGTACATTTTAATGTAAAGACGTGTGTTGGGTGCCAGTGTACATTCATCTAGCAGGTTATCAATCAACAAGTTACGGGGACTTACATATGTACATACCTACATACATACATAGTTAATGTACCTACTTACCAATGACACAACGAACAACTCCTGGGGAGTAATGCGACAGCTGTAGCCCGGATCTATCGAGTTCAGGCGGTCCAGGTAAATCAGAGCCATTATTAGAGAACATGGCGTTGCCTGAATTTTACCAGCAGCCACACAACTCAGGCGCTGCAAAGAGTGCCCTCGATGGGGCTCTGAAAATATCTCAGACGCATACTCAGCAAGGGGCAATGGAACAACCTTCATGTCAGTGTCCGCTGTTTGCACGCCATAGTAAAGAGTTTTGCGGATCCGATTTATAAAGTCTCCGTGCTGCATCACCTGACGAAAAGAAAAAAATTACTTGAAATTACCGAAACATGAGTTTGCCTTCTATGTTGATACCTTCTTAGGCGAAGCAAACTTACTACGCCCCATGTTGGCGAAATGTGATTTACTACGGTTTTTACGGAAATACGAAATTTGGTCTTTTTTACCAAGTAATGGAGATGAACGAGAATCGATTCTAATCGATGTTTAAAATTATATACAAATATCGGTATATATACAGGAATCGATAAGCACAAGAACCTGCAGTCCAACGTGTTAGAGCTGGAGAAACATCGATGTTTCGATGTATTTGGCAACAAAACATCGATACATCAAACTTATTTTCATAATAGATTTTCACACTTTTTTATAAGTATTTTTTCGAAAAAAAAAAAAAAATTATAAGTTTCTTATGAAAATTATAATTTATTTGGAGATTCATTTGGCAGTCAATTATGCTTTAGAAAATAAAAGTAAATTCTAAATGGAACTTAAAAACTTTTTTGAGATCTACTCATTCAAACAAAATAAAACTTAAACAATTTGAGTTCAACTCAGTCAACAAAAACAAATTAAATTAAATTTAAACATTTGAAAAAAAACATAACTATTTTGTTATCCGCTGGTTTCTATTCAAAAATAAATGAATGTTGACATTTTTGGTTTCAGCGAGCATTTCTTCTCGCCAACACCAATATCCGTTTAAAATCTACAATAATTATATTATTGAGTATATTAAATGTAATAAAATAAATACGTACTATATATTTACTTGCCGAGCAATGTGCTTTTTCTTAGTAGTGGTAAATCATTTTTTTCGTAGGAAGGGTAAATTTCGAAAAACATCGAACATCGATGTTTTTTCCAGCTCTACTACGTGTAAGCCTGTTCGACTTTTTTGACATATGTAATACTCAAATTCCGCCAATTTAATATTTACCGAATTGGTTTGTAAAGTTTTAAGATTAATAGTTTAAAAAATTGAAAGTTTATAAAGGAGAATAAAATTAACTATACCCCCGGATTATGACTGGATTTCTTGTAAAGCGTAAAGCTCCGTATGCAGTTCTTAAATTTGTCACGCAACGCAATAATGTTTATTATTTTGAAATGTGACCGCTCTTTCTACTCATTGCTCGGCATTTTTTGAGGGCCAATTATTCGGTCATACTTTGCTGACAACCGGAATAGTTTGATACAGAAGGCACAATCATAATTTGATGAATCGTCGTTGATTAATAATTGTCCCTAAGCTATTAATATGCTTTCTGGCGCATTCGCCTGCCTAGGTCAGCTCCCAGTAAATGTCCAAGGAGCTCGGATGATTGTGTATAGGCTCTATTAGGCAATGGTGTGCCATGGAGGAAGAGGTGGATAACCAGTGACAGTTGCTTGACGAGATGCAAAGTTGGCTAATTTACCCTTAAATGATCCTGCATCCTTATTTTTAATTTTTTCGAAAGCCAGTTTTATTAAAATTTGAATTCTTTTTCGCTTCGCGTTATGGAAATACTAAATAACACAAATAATCTCCTAACGTCTGCACCTAGTATTCTAGTATTTTTGAATCTGAACTGGATACAACCCTGCCAAACAGACCTAGGTGACAAGCTGTTTCAAATTATTTGCATCTCGCTCTCTCTCACTGCTTATCTACAGTTTTGTTCTATCTGGATGCGGTGCTTAAGCTGACATTAAATTTCTTCCAGATCCGGCTTTACGCACAGATCTATAGTTTATGTTACCAGCTGATTTGTTCACAATACATAACAACGATAACAGGTGTCTCTATTTCGCTCTTTAAGGTCTCTTATTATTTACATAGAGCTTTGCTAAATTAAATTGCATGCTTAATATTATGCTTTGATCACCTGTTATATATGGTAGGTAGGTAGGTTAAAGTGGTGAGGCTCTCCTCGAAACCTCCAATTAGAGCTGTGCTCCGTTTTGTTCCACACCCTCTGTTTCCTGATTTTAGCTGGTCAAGCTCAGTACCAACCCGAATCGTTGAGAAAAGCAAGAATAGCTGCAATCTTACGCTTCCCTACTTCTCCCAGCGATTCCAACTGGAAGGCACCAAAATGACGCATTCTCCTGTTGTTCAAAGCTGAACAGTGACAGAGCAGGTGCTCTGGTGTCTCCAGTTCTGCTTGTTCTTTGCAGCTTCTGCAGCTTGTATTATAAGGCAGCCCCATCTTCATTGCATGCGATCCTATCGCCCAATGACCGGTGGAGACAGCTGTGATCCTACTGATATCCTTTTTACTATGTGATATCAGTTCTTCAGTGCGTTTGCTGTCGAAGTTCGGCCAACATAGCCTCGATCTTCTGTTTTCACTCCTCCCTGACTATTCTTTGGTGGCCTGACCTTTGAAAAAGTCATGGATCTTAGACTGTACCGCGTTCAGCGATATTAGTGTATTTTTAATGTTGCTACGCGCGGCTGAGCCTTTGCGGGCTAGCTCATCTGCCTTTTCATTTCCAGGTATGTCGTTGTGTCCCGGCACCCAGGTTATTCTAACGTCGTTGTGTTCAGCAAGCTTGTTTAAAGCTCCTTTACACTCCGACACTATCTGTGAGTTTGTCTTGACTGCTGCTAGAGCTTTGATAGTCGCTTGGCTATCCGAGTAGATCCTCACTTTGGTATTGCTAAGGCCTCGCTGATTGGATAGTCTAGCTGCCTCCAATACAGCGAGTACCTCAGCCTGAAAGACCGTCGCTGAAAGTCGATTCAATCCCCCAGCTCTCAGCGAAGATCCCAGCCCCCACACCACAGCTCATCTTGGAGCCATCGGTGTAGAGCGAAACCTCATCTTGTTCGGTTACTCTGCCTTTAGTCCATTCCTCCCGTGTCGGGTAGGAGGTCGTATAGCTGTTGCCGAATTTAATCTCGGTTGTCCTGTAGTCCATGTTTTCGTCTATTTACGCCGTGACCCAATCAAGGATAGTGCGGTGTCCTATGCGGCGATCCCTCCAGCAATTGCTTGCTTGTAGTCTTACCGCACTCTGCGCCGCCGCATCTTTGATAAAAAGGTCAATCGGCATGATATCCAGGATTACGTTCAGGGCGGCCGAGGGGCACGAGCGCATAGCCCCTGTAGCTCCTGCGCATGCCGAACGTTGTATCCTCGTCAGTTTGGTGATGTTATAGGCTCTAGTGAGTGCCGGCCACCATACTAGAGCGCCGTATGTTAATATAGGTCTAACTACTGCTGTGTAGAGCCATATTATGGTCTTTTGGTGTAGTCCACAGTTTTTCCCAAACATCTTTCTATAGGTGTAGAAGGCAATACTTGCCTTCTTGACTCTCTCTTCGATGTTTCGTTTCCATGAGAGCTTTGGGTCCAGTATAACTCCCAGATACTTCGCCTGCTCAGAAAGTTCTAGCTCTATGCCATCTATTTTAGGCATGTTATAACTAGGGATCTTTGATCTCCTTGTAAATAGCATAAGTTCTGTTTTAGTGGGGTTAATCCCAAGTCCGCAGGATTTCGCCCAGTTGTCTAGTCTGTCCAGAGCACCCGACATAATGTCGCTTATGACGTTGGGGAAAGGACCTGATACTAGTAGCACTACGTCATCGGCGTATGCTACTGCCCGTACTCCACCACAATTGAGTTCTTTCAATATGTGGTTCATGTTGATTAGCCAGAGAAGCGGCGATAATACTCCGCCCTGGGGTGTGCCTCTCTTCACTACTCGCGTGAGGTGAGTGCCACCCAGTTCGGCCACTATCGTCCTACTCGTGAGCATAGCACCTATCCATTCTCTGATGCATCTCTCAACGCCTATCGAGCTGAGGGAGCCCAGGATGGGTTCGGCGTTCACATTATTGAACGCACCTTCTATATCTAAGAAGGCGGCCATCGTGTATTCTTTGTAGTTTAGAGCTTTCTCGACGTGACTCACCACTTCATACAGTGCTGTCTCGGTCGATCGACCTTTTCGGTATGCGTGTTGAGCATCCGACATGTGATCTCCCTCCGCCTTGTCTCTTATGTGTATATCCATTAGCCTTTCCATCGTCTTCAAAATGAAGGATGTTAGGCTGATTGGTCTATAATCTTTTGCTAGGATGTGACCACTCCTGCCAGGCTTTGGTATAAATACCACTTTAGCTTTCCTCCATAGGAGCGGTATGTGGCTCAGGTTAATGCTTGCTTCATAGATGGCTTTAAGCTACCTGCTGATGCTTTCTATTGCTGCCTGTAGCATCGCCGGAATAATACCGTCGGGGCCCGGGCTTTTATATTTGTTGAAGGAGTTTATCACCCATTGTATCTTTTCAATGGTGATATGGTCTCCAGTTGTCATAAAATTCAGTTCGGTTCTAGGTCTCCCGGAGTCCGAGTTTACTCGTACATTTCCTGGGAAGTGCGTGTCTACAAGTACCTCTAGGGATTCCTCGACTGACGATGTTGACGTACCGTCAGGTTTGTGAATCAAGGATGGGCTTGTGTGCCCTTTAGCAAGGATCTTACTTAGCCTTGCCGTGTCCTTTATATCTTCCAAAGCTTCACAGGAACTTTTCCAAGATTCTTTCTTGGCCTCGTATACTGCTTTTTTGTATTGTTTTTGTACTTCTTTGTAAGGTGCCCATTCTTTGGACACATAACATGTATTAAAGGACTTTCGTGTCCTATTTCTGAGCTCACTCAGCTCCTTGTTCCACCATGGTGGATACTGTTTCTTTGAAAATGACACCTTACATGTCTCATTGTAGGCGTTGTTTAATATGTTCGTAAGGTCCTCTACTTTTTTATCGAGGGCCTTTGCCAAAGATTGTACTTTAATCCTCCTGTTACTAACCTTTGCGTGGACAATATCCCTGAATTTGCCCCAGTTTGTTTTCCTTGGATTGCGTCTCGGTGTCGCTTTGCTGGTCGGCACCGATAACTCAAAAAATATGTACCTGATCGGAAAAGGAATGTTGCAGCGACACATTCAAGTTCTCTACTGTATACTGGCTATGTTCTACGAGTAAGGTGAGATCTATCACCTCCTCCCACCCCTGAAAGACCTCCGTGCTCGGGAATATAAAGGTTGGTGTATTTCCTTTGTTACATATTGTAACGTTACGGCATATAATATGATCAAAAAGTGACTCAACTCTATCATTGGTTTCGGAACTTCCCCAGAGCGTGTGTCTCGCGTTCGCGTCGCACCCGATCACCAGGGTTGTCTTCGTGTCTTCGGACCGTTGCATCAGCTTGACCACCGGTTCTGGCGGAGCCGGTTCATCATGGGCCATATATGCCGAGGAGATTAGCACTCCTGTCCCATCCGTTGTCACGAATCTGGCAACTGCTAGATCCGATGTACTGAGATTAGAACAGAGAAAAGCCTTAAAATGATTCTTTATTACTATACATGCTCTTGGTCTACCTGTCGAGTTTGTGTACAATAGTGTGTATCCTGGTAGTGTCAGACCCGAAACTTGCTCGTTCCTGGTCCATGGTTCTTGGAGTAGCGCAATATCGATATCCTTCTCCCTTAAAAGGATTGACAAATTAGCCGAAGCGTGCGAGCTGCGCTTCAGGTTAATTTGCACTACTCTCGGCATTGGTGTTCGTCGGTGTGGAGTTGGGCGACTTGTCGTCGATGATCAGGTCATCCAACAACTTATTTGTGTCGTCCACTTCTTCCAGTAGCTCATCCGGTTCGGCAAGGAAGACCTTGATCTTAGCCTTCCTGATGCCGTACCGGATCTTGTAGTCACTCTTTTCCAGCTGCGGCAGGCAACGCTGGTTTATAAGTAGAAGGAATGGCTCACTCGTCTTCATTTCCTTCTCTGCCTTCAGGATGGCCCAGTCCTCTGTATGGACGTCTGGGTTTTGGGCTCTCAGACATTGGAGCACCCTGGCATGACGAGCTTGCTGAACGCAACGACGTTAAAATAACCTGGGTGCCAGGACACAACGGCAGATGAGCTAGCCCGCAAGTGCTCAGCCGCGCGTAGCAACATTAAAAATACACTAATGTCGCTGAACGCTGTACAGTCTAAGATCCATGACTTTTTCAAAGGTCAGGCCACCAAAGAATGGTCAGGGACGAGTCAAAACAGAAGATCGTGGCTATGTTCGCCGAACTTCGACAGCAAAC
>VNJV01000990.1:0-14722 GCA_008042635.1 Drosophila nikananu | reverse complement strand
GGTGGCGCCTTTGACGCTTCCCGAAGATCCCTATCATCCTACTTTCGATGTGACTCTCGACATTGGGACTGACTTACTGAGCATATCTGACAGTCCAGCCAAAAAAGTTCTTTGTTTTCGCAAGACGGACTTTGAACGGCTGAATAACTTTATATCAGATTTTAATTGGTCCGATTTATACATGTGCACTGGCACGGCAGAAGCCGTGGATATTTTTTACAGTGCCATGAATTCTTTCTTTTCTGAATGTGTTCCGTTATACTATCCGCCAACCTCAAATAAGCCTCCTTGGTTTACTAAAGAGTTGAGTCATCTTAAAAATAAAAAATCTAGGCTGTATACTAAATATAAACATTCCGGTTCTAACTCTGCCCTATCCCTTTATTTATCCGCTCGGTCAAGATTTACCGTGTTGAACGCGCAGTGTTACAATAATTATTTGACTCGTTGTAGGGTCCAGATCTCTCAGGACCCAAAACAGTTTTATAATTTTGTTAACACTAAACGTAAGCAATTACACATCCTTCCTCGCTTTCGTTTGAAAATACAACCGTAAAAAATGATCGTGCTATTGCCGCGCCAGTGTCCGAAGACTCCGCTGACCTATTCGCCCTTACTCCTGGGCACTTTCTTGTTGGAGGGCCACTCCTAGCATTAGTTGAACCTGAGATAAAGGGGGATACCAAGACCATCATAAACAGCTAGCAACATCTGAAGGCTCTACATCAGCAATTTCGTCTGCGATGGAAGAAGGAGTACCTCAAGAAACTGCATAACCGAAAAAAGTGGCTAGCCTCTACTACAGATCTCCGTGTCGAGGACATGGTGGTTGTCAAGGAAGACAACCTTCCTTCCAATGAGTGGCGATTAGGGCGAATCGACGCAGTGTTTCCAGGATCCGATGGCCATGTCCATGTGGTCGACATCCGCACTGCATGGGGACTCATAAAACGTCCCATAGCAAGGGTCGTCCTCCTTCCGAGCAAATCCGTAGTTCCAATTTGTAGTGTGACCAATACTGATTGCCATTTTTCTCTCCGTCCTAGTCCGCCAGTCATAGCACGATGTCTCCACGTCCACAAAGCGCCAACACATTGGAGAGCAGATATACTCGAGGTATCAATTCCTACCATTGCCGAGTCTGCTGTGAAATCCATCCGTTACGGAAGTGCCGCCGTTTTTTTTCGATTCGCCAATCGATACTGCTCCCGCAGTTTAGCCCACGAGCATTCCGATGGAGCGTGTCGGCGAGGGGACGGCTGCAAAACGTGCGGCCAGGACCACCTCACACTACTGCACCTCTCCGATCAGCCGATGGCTCAGCGTCGGCCGCGTCGGGAGGCGCGCCGGTCCTCTCGGCCCTCGTCCGCCGCTCCTCGGTCTTCGTCAGCCGCTTCACGGCGTGCTTCCGCCGCTTCTCAGCCCTCCGAGTAGCGGAATATCGTCAACCTTCTGCCGACGGCTCTGGTGCGGATCCATACCGTCTCTAGCGACAGCTTTCCTGCTGCCAACTACCAGCGTTCGGGACCAGCGGATGTGTTCGGCAACCGTGACCGCCAAGAATGACAGCAGTGTTCAGTTGGATGTGGCCTTCAAGGTGGAGCATCAAGTGCGCCTTCGCACTCCAGTTCGGGAGCTGAGCGAGACGGTGCGGCCCACTTCCGGGACATTACTCTGGCTAATGAGCGTTTTTATCTACCTGCGACGATCTCCGTGGTCCTGGGCGCGGACATGTATCCGCGAGTGATGCAGCCAGGCTTCATGAAAATCCAGGACGGACTGCCAGTGGCCCAAAGCACCGTGCTTGGATGGGTCGTGTGTGGAGGCCGTCACCAACCATAAGAAGGACCATGTTGCAACCCGAGTGATTGCAAGGGAGGCGGAATGTTTATGTGAGGGGCCACTGTGCCGCCTATGCGCAGAGAGCCTTCGCTCGCCTCTCTTTTGCGCTCGCTCCGGAGCTCGAACTCGGCCGCTCGATCGGCCGCCGCTTCAGCAAAGCTGAGCGGCTCGATTTTTGGTAACCATTTCTCAGTATCAAGTTTGCAGCCGAATAAAGCTAAACTGTCCAACCTGGGTTGTTTTTTTCTTTTATCACCATCTAGCTGCCGCTTATCTCTTGGAGGAAAATCGCCCCCCTACAAACAAAGTAATTCAATTAAATATCATTATTTACAAACAACACTTTGGGACCTTCTTTAAATTAATTAATGAATTCTTTTATACTTTATAACGATTTTTTCCTGGCTGTTTCCTTTCACCAACAGGGTGGCAACCTTGCCGATAGCTTTTGGCGATGGTCCTTTCGACCCCTCGCCACATCGAAAATTAATTTTGCTGACTCCAAAATTTGTTTTTTCAAATTTGAGGTCGTGTCAGAAATAAATTCTTTATAAAAGACCTACGTGTCTCAATGCTGTTGTGGTGGTGTGAAATAAGCATGAAGTGACCACTAAGTAAATTTTTGTTTTCTCTTAGTAAAAAAGATCTGATTTGATATAAAAAAAGCATTTACTTTTCACTTTGGGCAGACAAAGGTGCCCGTTTTACAAATCAAAAAAATTTTAAGAAATCGAAAACCGGAGCACCGCTTTTTCGACTTCGATTACCGAAGAATGCCTGTATAATACATATACGTGCGCAAAAGTCTTTTTGAATCGTCGTTGAGAGGCAAACGCTCCCGAAGTAACAAGAGCAACAAAAGCTCCATATTCAATTCTTAAATTTATCACGCAGCACAGAAATGTTTATTCTTTTGAAGTGTGACCGCTCGTTGCTCGGCATTTTTTGAGGGCCAATGATGCGGTCATACTTTGTTGACAACCCGAAAAATTTGAAACAGAAGACACTAACATCATTTAATGAACCGTCGTTGATTAATAATTGTCCCTAAACTATTGGCATGCATTCTGGCGGCTGCGCCTGCCTTGGACAGCGCCCAGTACATGACTATGGAACTCAAATAATTGGATATGGTCTCCTTAAGCAAGGGTGGTATCTGTTTTCCGTTCAGGGAGAACAATGTTAGCACCAGTGGCCATACCCATGGAGGCCCATACCCTTCGATAGTCTTGCATCCTTATTCAAATTAATATAATTTCTCAATTCCTTAAGGGGGTCTTCTACTTACGAGGCCGAAATTTTGGACTATTTTCAAAAATTAATTGTGAGAAAACTGTTCAAGATAATGACATAATTCTTTTTTATTACTTTTATACATCCTAAACTCAACACTACGGGAAATTCTTAGGGTGTACAGCAGGTCATTCGTGGATTATATAGGGTCAAAGAGGGGTCATCAAAATTTTTGGGGTCATTTTTCTGGTATCATAACTACCCTTCAACTTGCCCGAATTGAAAAAAATTAATTTTATTTATATTCAGTTTTACGTTTTCTATGCTTCTTCAAGTACGATTTTTTTTAATTAAAAATTGTTTTTAATATAATTTTTTTTAAAAAAAGTTCCATTTTCAACCATGTTTTTTCACCTGTTAGAGGGTGTAAAAATTAAACAAAAAATTTTTAAAAAAATCGAGAATTGTTTGATAAAAAAGTGGGGAAAAATTGGTTCGATTCGATGAAAATTACTGGTAGAAGTGATACCAGAAAGTTTCATAAAGGCGATTTTCGGGAAAACGCGTTTAAAGATAGGGGAAATGGTAGAAACGTATCGAGGTGGCAATCTTTCGGCCTTCGTTTACCCAACGAATGCGAATTTTACCAAACCATTTATATGGCGTATTCCTCATATCCTCTAGTATTTAAAAAAAAAAAAAAAATCAAAACAAAAAAAAATCGTAAGTAGAAGACCCCCTTAAATATTGTATTTGCTTCTATAAAAACAATTATGACTGTATTCGCTCTTTTAGCAACAGGATGGCGGGATCTATAGTTTGAAATATGTGATGGGCAGAGCGAGAAACAAACATTGGCGACAGCCAGTTTTATTAAAATTTTTATTCTTTTTCTCCACGCGTTATGGAAATACTACTGGGTCCGCCACGTAAATGCAATAAAACAAAAACGGTTCATCCGATCATCAAATTTATTTTTTCATATTAAACTACAATCCTTCCGGTTACTTATGACATACAAGTTCGTTCAAATGGCTGCCGCGGCTAGCCTTGCAGTACCCCATACGGCCGACCCAATTTTTGAGGACATTTTTCGATTGTTTGCGGCCGTATTTCGGCAATGGCGACGCGAATGTTGTCCTTCAAAGCTTGAATTGTCGCTGGCAGTTCCACATAACACTTGTCTTTGACGGCGCCTCACAAATAATAATCCAACGCTGTCAAATCACAGCTCCGAGGCGGCCAAACGACATCAGAATTTCGGCTGATAATTCGGTCTCCGAAAACAGTGCGCACAAGATCGATCGTAGCGTTGGCTGTGTGGAACGGAGCGCCGTCTTGCTGGAACCAAATGTTGTCCAAGGGTGGCTGCAATAACGCCCAGTGTAATAATTCCCATGGTCGTTATTTCACCAAAAAAATGCAATAACGCCTATGGGCGTTATTACACTGGGCATTATTGCAGCCACCCGTTGTCCAAGTCCTCCTCTTCGATTTCCGGGAAGAACCAATTCGTTAACATGGCGCGTCGCCATTGCCGAAATACGGCCGCAAACAATCGGAAATGTCCTCAAAAATTGGGTCGGCCGTATGGCGTACTGCAAGGCTAGCCGAGGCAGCCATTTGAACGAACTTGTATTCCATAAGAAACAGGAAGGATCGTACTTTAATATGAAAAAATAAATTTGACGATCGGATGAACCGTTTTTGTTTTATTGCATTAAAAAAAAAAAATTACGTGGCGGACCCTGTATTACGCGCGCCCTCAAATAATCTCCTAACACTGGCAACATTAGGTGACAAGCTGTTTCAAACTACTTGCCTCTCGCTCTCTCTCACTGCTTTGACACAGTTTTGTTCTATCTGGATACTGTGCCTTAAGCGCGAGCAAAATTTGTATACGAACAATGCAATCGATCCCACTCGGAATTTTTGATCAATGTCTGAGTAAAAAATGCAAATTCACGTTACGGTTAACAGTTATTTGGGAGCTCTGCTTATACGAGATTAACCTAAAGGATTGTAAGTGTGTAAATACGATATAAAATATTACTTAGATTATATTGTAAAACATGTATTTTTTCTTTATTATCTTCTTTCACGTCTATTCGTTTAGCGCTTCCTCAATAGAGTGAGCGCAATTCCTCGATGGTGCCCGGTCGATGACAATCTATCGATATTTACAATGTTACCTTTTCTTAAACTTATATTATATTTATATTATTTACAATATAAAGAAAAACTAGATTTTTACTCACCTTTTCATGAGATGGCTAAAATCAGTGGTTGGTTTGTTCCTTTAAAAATACACTGTCTTAATGAGAATTCGACTCTTTTTTATAAAAAAACAATGATGGCCAATTTAAGTCAGTTTAAGTCAATAAAAAATGCATTCCAAAAAATTTTGTGATGTATTCTTTTATTAAATTCTTCGATTATATAAATATATTTTTATTTGAATTATTCTGCATTTTATATAAAGATGTGTATATGGAGTTTATTGTCCTGTATTTCCTTTAAGATTAGCTGATAGGTAATTGGTATATCAGCTTCATAAATTAATTTAATTTATGTATTTATGTCACTTTATTGATTGCTTTATAAACATGTTTAACTTTATACTTGCAATATAGTTTTGTTAAATCTAAATATATACTTATATTGTCTGTTGTTAATTGCTATTGTTTTGCATTGACTTTAAAAGACAAATATTTGGCATATAATATTCAAATACTTATGTATCTACATACCATTTGATACTTATACAATACAGCAACTTATGTAATTTCGATTTGGTTAACACTGTTGATTACAATATAACAATATAATTTTCGTATTCACAAAAGCCTGTAAAAGGCAACCTGATTTATGTCTGTACTGCTTACAAATTGTTAAATTGTTTCAAAGATTTACCAAGAATAGAACATAAATGTTATCAAAGTTTAATCAAATGCTTTAAGGGAATGCATCAAAATTAAATAAAATTTGGCTTGAAATATAAATTTTTTAAAGCGTGCTCCCTGATTTATGTACCATTTCGTACAAACTTGTTTAATGTGTAGTAGAACCCGTTTTGTAAATTGTTTCTGTTATTAATTTCATGCTTTTATTCGTTTTTTAATTCTTTTTTGATTCCTTACTTTAACAATACAAATATATATTTTTTTTTGCGCTTATTATAATTATTTTTGTATTTTTTTGTTTTTTTTTATTTATATCCAAGCGCACGATTGAATATGAATGCAATTTAAAGACTAAATTAAGCAATTAAACATAGAAACACAACGAGAAACTCTTAACTTTTATATCGTCAAAAAGAAGTTCTCATCCGGGATTACCGTATCGGAAATCATGTAATGACAATTCATAAGAATTTCATCCTAATCTTATACATAGGTCGATCAAACTAAGTTCGGCACACCTAAATTTTTATCCCCTTGCGGCTTTCATTTAGAAATTTATGAATTCACTTCATTTGAACAAATAAAAAGAAAAACTAACAAAAATTATCAGGCGTGCTCCGGTAATCCTATTTTTTGTTCGAATTTGATTTGGGCAAAATGGATTTCGTTTTTAGGTGCTCCGGTTTTTGCAAAATTTTTGCTAACGTTATGTTTAATTTTCTCATTGATGCTTCTGATTTCCCTTCAAACAATAGCTCATCGTTTACTCATACACTTACATACATTTTTAAACATTGAGTTTAAGCAATTTTTCACACCATAGGGCTGAACATTTTTCACAGCTTTAATTCCGATGTTTTCAATTACTTTTTTACTGTATTTTGACAATTGAAGTAATTCAATTAGCATTATTTACAAACAACACTTTTGGCCCTCATTTAAGTTAATTAATCAATTCATTTAAGAATTTTTTCCTGGCTGTTTCGTTTCACCAACAGCAACCTTGCCGATAGCTTTTGGCGATGGTCAAATTGAAAATTCTTATTTCCGACATCAAAAATTGTTTTGTCAAATCTGAAGTATTGTTAGAAATAATTTTTTTTTATAGAATAACTACGTGACAGAATGCTCTGGTCTGGAATAAGCAGAAATAGACTACTGTGTAAGGTATTTGTTCCCCTTAAATGATATCTGATTTGATATAAAAAAATCGCATTTAAATTTCATTTCGGGCAAACAAAAGTGTCCGTTTTACAAATCGAAAAAATTTAACCGGAGCACCGGTTTTTCGATTTAAAATTAAAATCGTAAAATTTTTACGAATTCGATTACCGGAGCACGAGTGTATATAAAGCATTTATATATGTATTATATTTATATATATTTACGTTTACCCATTAAACTAAATTTAAAGTTTCACAGTTACAGATTTACATTCACAGTTTTGTATTTTGTTCTGCATTTAAAGATCGATTTGTATAAAACTAAAACAGAAATTTTGTAGTAATAAAAAAGGGCAACGTCTCTGAGCATCTCTGTTGATAAAAAGCGAAATTAAAATTTGTTTTCCATTAATTTCTTGATTGTTCTATAGCAGCCTGGAAGATGATCGTTTGATGTACAGTGTGAGATCAACAATTATATTGTATGTGTGAAATGTTTTGACAATAAGCCAGTTCAACCTTTATCCT
This sequence comes from Drosophila nikananu, assembly GCA_008042635.1. Taxonomy (NCBI): domain Eukaryota; kingdom Metazoa; phylum Arthropoda; class Insecta; order Diptera; family Drosophilidae; genus Drosophila; species Drosophila nikananu. The sequence continues at coordinate 7,053 of VNJV01000990.1, read as the reverse complement.
CATGTGCAAACGTTGGAATTCAAAGGATAAAAATATGTCGATGTTTCAAGACCTGCAACTGTTGCTTCTTACAACAATAGTATGGGAGAGTTGATTTTAGCGACATGCTCATGGAAATCTACAAGGTTAAGGGGACAGGCCCCTCAAGCCCCAGAGAAAAAAGGGTTTTTCCAGATTTTGTTTTCTCACAGAAAGAAAGATCAGAGACATAAGAACTTTGGGATATGTTTTAGTCATACTTTTAGCTATATATACAAAAATATTAAATTTGGGAAATTTTAAATGAGTAAGTTTTCCACGTTTTTCGGCAGCGTTTCGACACGGTCGGAGTCCAACTGCGGGAACGATAGCAGCCGTTGTTTTTAACCAAAATAAAAATTGGATTATTTTGTTTTATTTGATAGACTTATTTCGTGTATCTTCTGAAATACTTCAAATTTTCAGCTAAAATGTTGCCATACATAATCTTAAATAGTTCCCCAATCGATTAAGCAGAAGCAAAACAATATCTATTTTTTAAGACCTCTTAAGGGGCCTGTCCCCTTAGCTACCGTTCAAAGAAGTATCTTTTATTGGTGCCTGGAAACATCAGTTACAAATGCCTGGCTGTTGTATAGAAAACATTTATATTTGACCAAACCAATGAACAAACACATGCCCCTTATTAAAATTCAAACGGAAGTAGCAATGGAGCTTTTACAGAGTACTACCACTACTACATTTAAAAGGAAGAGAGGACGACCATCGAATGCTGAAAGGGCAAGTAGTCTGTCTGCCAAAGTCAAGTCAAAAGTAGTGGTATCAGCCTATTCCATCATACTCTCAACGTTATGATAAAATGGAACATTGGGTTGTATTTGGAGAAAAATGACGTTGCAGAATAAATAAAACAGTAACACTTTAGTCGCTGGAGGCGCTAAAATTAAGAAAAATTTAATCATAACTAGTGTTATGATTAACACAAGTGCTTATTTAATTTAAACAAATAAGTGCATAATAAGATGAAAAGAATGAGCTTAGAAGCTCAGTAAACCCAAGAAACGCCTGTTACTCTTATTTCTCAACTCGCGATATCGCTGAAAATAAGAAGTCGGAAAAGAGCAAGTCGGCTCTACTGACCGACGACAGCAAGAGAGCCAACTCTTGCTCACCCTCACCCCGACTCCCTCATCATGGAGCTACCAATGATGATGGTGATCTTACCGGACATCTTAGGGTCCTTGAACCCCTAATAAATGAGCCCATTCTGCGCGTAACTGACGAGCAGAAACCAAAACTTGTTTTCCACAGAAACTTCTCTGTAGTCTTTTACACTAGGAATGAATGGAAAACAAAATCAATATCTCTGCCCAGTGGATCACAAACATGGTACAAGGATGTATCGAAACTGGAAAACGGTGACACCGGGGCTGGTATTTTCGAACCAAGGCTTAACAAATCCATAGCCATGGGAAAGTCGCCAACCATTTTCCAAGCAGAGATACACGCCATATAAATCTGTGCTAGTGAATGCCTTCGCAGGAAAATGCAAGACGCACGGATTTACATCTTCTCTGACAGTCAGACGACGCTCATAGCGCTGAGTTCCTTTACGATCTCATCCGGACTTGTAGAGAACTGTTTCCAGCAGCTGAATGCCCTTGCCTCCAAAAACACCCTAACGGTGGGCTGGGTGCCAGGGCATGAAGGCCATATAGGAAACGAGGTGGCAGACTCCCGTGCTAAACGAGGGGCGATGACATCATTAATCGGCCCTGAGCCGTTCTGTGGACTATCGAAAGGACACAAAAGAGAACTGCTCAGGAAATGGGAGGAAAGGGAGATAAATTGTCACTGGACCGACAGTGCAGGGCTGAGCCAAGCCAAAAAATTTCTCGACCCCCAGATGACGCGATAAAAACGCATCAACAACCAACCAAAGAGCGAAATTCGTACTCTAACAGGCTACCTAACGGGTCACTGCAACCTAAGGTATCACCTTAAGAAATTAAAGCTTTCAGAAATCGACACATGTAGATTCTGCGTGATGGAGCAAGAAACATCAGAACATATTCTATGTGAGTGCCCCTCGCTAATCAGACGTCGACTTCAACAGGATTTGATTTTATTCCCCCTTACAGGATTTGGGAACAAATAGACCCTACCAAAGTGCTCTCTTTTATTAGAAGCCTAGGTATAGGGGCTCTACCCTAATCCTACAGGCCGGAACAAAAGATCTAACATCTGGTCGCAGTGCAACAAGGTCCTTGTAATAATAATAATAATAATACTCGGTACGTGAAAATTAAGCTGACTCAACAAATCAGTACTTTCCACTTCACCGTGGATAAAGCAGTTAGTTTGAAAGATGAAATATCCATAGCATAAGAAAATTCGAATTTTTCCACCTTTATTTTTAGGCGATGACATCTTCAGATGTCTGAGCAGGGGAGAGCCGCGAAATAAATATATGTTTCGTAGGTGGTATAGCTATGAGGTCTTTCGCTGATGCGAACTGCTTATCTGCATTGCGAATATCGGCCGGTAGTCCCGGCCTGATATCCTTAGCAGGTAAATTGACGGGGGTCAATATTTTTGCGAAGCAGACAATAAGAAAAGTGCAGCTGCACTGAGAGAGGGGGAGAACGAGAGAGCGGGTAAGCTGGTGAGCGTGGGAGCGAGCTTAACGATTAACTGTCGAGAAGGCACAAAGAGGAATGCAAAAAAAAATGCAAGGCAGACAAACTGAAGCAGCAAAACTAAATTGTGAAAATAACAACAATTAAATGCACAACACAGAATATTTGCATGCACTCGATATGAACGGGAACTTTATTAATCACAAAATTTAAATAAAACCCCGGTTGCTTTAATACAAAAATTAACACAAAACTAGAGCGCAAAAAAAAGGACGTCCACTTGAGAGAGAGAAAGCTTTTGACTACTGATATTATTATTGTTTTCCGCAAGCATTTACTTCCTGCTGATAGAAATGCACGCACACATACGTACTCTATTTTGACTAAATTATTGAATAAATGTTCTGATGCTTTTGACTCAACACAAAAAATTTAATATTTTGAATATTAAAGATTAATTGGAACGAAAATAGCGTGCCGAAGTCTGTATATCCTTGCCTTTGTCATTGAATAACTAGAATTTAATCTATTTGAATCAAATACAAAAAAACGAATAGGAGGTATAAAAAAATTTTTGAATATGATAAAATAATTCAATTTTGATCAAATCCAAACATTATTTAATAAATATGTATACCTATAAAATAAATCATATGTCGAAGAGAATTTCGGGGAATTACACTTTTCACACGAAATTATTCTCGAAATTTTTCTGGAAATCTAACGGAACTTTTGAAAAATATAATTTAAGATTTAGGAATACTTGTTCATTTGAAAAACGCTTCAACACCGAACTGTAAAGTTGTCAGATAGATCATTTGTTACGATTCCAAATTCAACTTATTTGTAAGGAAGTTTAAGGTATTTTCTATAAAATGAGATATAATTTGAAACATCTATTTAAATAAAAATGAATTGATATTCGTGTGTCTCGAATCATAATTTATCATAATTTTGAAATGTTCGTGGAGGTCTATTGAAGGTTTAAAAGGCAACAAAGAATCTAATCATTTCCGGGAAACCCATAAAAACACCTCTTTCTATTTCCCATACAAGCGTTGCGTAACGTAATGTGCCCTTTTTTTGTTGACGCTTTACTGTTAAGTGAGCGTCGCAGTCAGTCAAATTTGCGAAGGGCTACCTCGCGTGCTTACCACACTGATGACCTGAGAGAAGACTGATCATAAAAAAAAATCATGCTATGTCAGAATTGAGTTATTTAGTGAGTGACAATGAAGTGGATAGGCTTAGAATACAACGTATTCGTGCACATTAGACACATTAACATAATGAATTTGATTGACACAGTGCTCCTGTGATTCTTGAACGATTATAGAATTATAGTGCCGAAAAATCGGTAACAATTGGAGAAATTAAAATAATTTGTAAATTTTGTACGGCATGTAAATACACTGATTCACCATATTGGATTATGTTGTGTTAATGAGTAATGTATTTGAGGCAACAGTCTTGAAATGAAAATACAAAGGAGAGAATGTCTTTATCTCGCGAGTACCGATGATTCCAACGGATTTACAATTCGATTTAAAACTTTAAAGATTTCCTGTACGTCGAGCCTTTGCGATGACAAAAAATAAATCGCAAGGACAGGCTTCAAAAGTTTGCGGAATCAATTGGGAGTTTCCCTGTTTTGCGCATAAACAATTAGAAGTCCCTTGTTTGCCCGTCTTCTTTGTTTATTTACCCAACACAGAATATATAGTTTATCATAACAGTGTGTGTCTGTTAATACAAATTAAATTAGCGTGGGGCAGTACGAAGTCTTCCGGGTCAGTAGGTCTATATATATATATATAAATGAATTGTCGTTCGTTAGTCTCAATAAAACTCGAGATCGGCTAAACGGATTTACCTTATCTTAATCTTGAAATGTTTGTGGAGGCTTAGGAAAAGTTTCAAAGGCGAGAAAAAATATAATCATTTCCGGGAAAACCCTAAAAACAGCATGTTGCTATTTCCCATTCAATAGTTTTCTAAATAAAACGTAGAGCAAATTCGAACTTTATCGATTGAGGCAGTACGAAGTCTGTCGTGTCAGCTAGTTACTAATAATTATGATTACTATTATTACTTTATAAAAAATCTAAAAAAGTAGATAAAATAGAGAAAACTTAAAGGTTATTATACTGGAGTAGTCCAAACAGTGTGAAAACACGCTAACTTATCAAAACCTAAGAATATTATAATCATAACTAGTGTAATGGTTAAGACAAGTGCTTATTTAATTTAAACTAATAACAGCCACGCATGATCAGCCCGAAAAATAAGCTGCAATCCAAAGAATGAGCGTAGAAGCTCCTTTAACCCAAGAAACCTGTTACTCTTATTTTTCAACTCGAGATACCGTTGAAGAAAAGAAGTCGACAAAAAGTAAGTCTACACTACTGACTGTCGACACCAAGAGATCCAGCTCTTTCTCACCCTCTTATGGTAGTCGAAAACCAACAAAAGTGTAAACACAACGTTTACTCTTAAAAGACAAACTTGCTGGATTATAAACTCCCGATCGACCTTGTGTCTGGACTACAAGGTCCTGCTCTACAACTCCACTCTTATGCCAATCTGGACGTATGGCTCCCAGCTTTGGGGAAACGCGAGCAAAACAAACATAGACATCATACAGCGCGCCCAATCAAAGATCCAGCGAACTATCGCTGGGGCACCATGGTATATTCGTAACCAAAACATCCACAGGGACCTCGGCATTCTCGAAGTAAAAGATAAAGTAGACAAGCAAAAAGCGTCCTGCAATGAAAAACTCTCTACCCACCCAAACCCTCTCCCAAGGGTCCTGACTAGGGTTTCCAACCGAACCCATCTATAATTTGTCAGGGACATTTTTACTGTCTGCATGACTTCTAGTTAGGTTATAGTATAAGATTTTATACATTTATTGTTACTCTCGAAAGATTCAATAATTAAAAGCAAAGTATAAATAAACCAGAAAGAAGGCTAACTTCGGCATGCCGAAGTTTAAATACCCTTTCATTAAGTAGAAGGAGAAAAAGGAAAATTACACAGTGTAACAGTGATATTGAACTTTTGAAGTGACCTAGTAGAGATCGTTAAGCAGGTCGAATATAACACAAAACCATGTTTGAAATTCTTCTAACAATCTCAAAATCTTGAGTTATGGTCAAAAAACGGTTTTTCTGCACTTTTTCACTTTGGAAAATTCCTGCTCGAAAAGTTGTTGGCCAATTTAAAAAGATCTTACAGTTTTTTCTAGCTTAATGGAGTAGCTTGCAGGAAAAATATAAATCTTTCTTTGTTTCGAATGAGAAAGATAAAATTTTTGTTTCGAAAGGTGTAATTCTCACTTTTATTCCGCGTTTTTTCGACTTTAATGCAATTTTTTTTAACAAATCACCAATATTTCTCAATGATGCGCACCTATTGTTGCCTAGTCAATTACGAATAAAACAAGACCAATTTCTTAAAAAAATAACGAAAATTGATGAAGTTATGACGGTTTTTTCCACGTCGAGAAATTCGATTGGCGCGTCACCATGTCACCATGCAAATTTTGATTTAAGTTTTCTGTGGTATTATTAAAACAAGTAAGAAAGCTACAGTCGTTCGTGAACGACTGTTATATACCATGTACCAAAATATATCGCCGCTCGAATTAGCTCCCGATTATAAATAAAATCGGTAACCAGGGACACCACGTGGAGGCCAATGCAATTGCAAAGGGGTCAAAAAGAGACCTACGAGACGACTTGAGTTGATTAAATATTTTTAAAATAAGAGTTATCTAAACATCTCTCATCCTTTTTACGCTTCTCCTTTGTCATGTCTTTGACAACGATAAACAAAAGTCAGCTGATCGCGACTTTTGCCTATTAGAGAAATGTAAACAAACTCGCTCTTTGCAAAACCACCACCATCTCATGCACTTGCGTGTGCAAGACAGAGACAGAGATAACCCCTCCTCTCTTTTTTGCGCACGGGAGTTAGTTTCTTGCGCTCATCAGTTTTGTTGTTGTTTTTTGGGATGCACCTGTTGCTAGCTGCCAAATAGATAGCACACTGATAAGTAAATAACTTTTGTGTTTTTCACCCGATCTTTACCAGATTTTCGGTATTGATACATGTTCTACATATGCATGCCTATGCACAAAAAGAAACATATATGGTAATATTTGCGGCTGCAAAACGTTTTTATTGATTTGCGGGGGAGTGGGAGGAATATTTTTAAATCTGAAACAAACTTGATCTGCGTGCGAAACATTCCGACCTACATACCGAATTTGGTGGCTTTAGCTCTTATAGTTGATGAGCTCTCGGCGTTTACACAGACGGACAGACAGACATGGCTGTTGATGCTGATCAAGAATATATATTCTTTATGGGGTCGGAAATGCTTCCTTCTGCCTGTTACATACATTTGCACGAAATTAATATACCTTTG
>VNJV01000989.1:0-12227 GCA_008042635.1 Drosophila nikananu | reverse complement strand
GACAAATTAGCCGACGAACAAAGCTCAGGATCTACAATGCGTGTGTGAAATCCATACTGCTATACGGAAGTGAGACATGGCTCGCCACGAAGAAAATAACGCAGAAGCTACAGGCTTTCAGCAACAAATGCCTGAGAGTCATATGTGGGGTATTCTGGCCAAACAGAATAGCCAACACAGAATTGTGGCGCGTTACAGACGAGACCCCGATTCACACCCAAATTAGGAAGAAAAAATGGATGTGGATAGGGCACGCTCTCAGAAGAAACCCGAGTAGCATAGTGAGGATGGCACTAGAATGGAATCCCCAAGGAAGCAGGAGAGTAGGAAGGCCAAGAGCAACCTGGAGAAGAACCGCTCACCAAGAACTTGCCCAAATAAACATCACATGGGAAAATGCTAAACAGACAGCTCAAAATAGAGTTAGATGGAAAGCTCTCGTAGAAGCCCTAAGTTCCCGAGAGGAATAGAAGGAATTAAAAAAAAAAAAAAAAATGCAATGTATTATTTAATGAATACTCTACTTTTTCTACTACTATATCCCAGTGTAATTCTCTTTCAGGTTCTGTTAGTTTTGCAATCATCGGTCCTAAGCTTCTATTTACTCGCTCAACTTGACCATTGGCTTGTGGTGACCCTGTTGCAAGTTTTATGTGTTTTATACTCCTTTCCTCCACAAAACTTTCAAAATCCGCTGAGGTAAAACAACTTCCTCGATCTGATATAATACACCTTGGTCTGCTGTACGCCCTAAAATAGTCTGCTAATGCGCTCAAAACTTCTTTTGTGTTTGTTGTTTTTATACCCTTGCAGGGTATTATAATTTTAGTCAGAAGTTTGCAACGCAGTGAAGGAGACATCTCCGACCCTATAAAGTATATATATTCTTGATCAGCATCAACAGCCGAGTCGATCTAGCCATGTCCGTCTGTCTGTCTGTCTGTCCGTCTGTCTGTCCGTCCGTTTCTACGCAAACTAGTCCCTCAGTTTTGAAGCTATCTGGATGAAACTTTGCAGATAGACTTCTATATGCTCTCACTGCTATATACATATGTCGGAACGAGCCGGATCGGCCGACTATATCATATAGCTATATAGGAAAGATCGGTAAATTTTAATGAAAAAAATTATAACTTAGTCAATTTTTACAATATTTGAATAAAATATTGAGATATGGCCATTTTGTATTATTCTTGAATTTCGGTTTTAATTTGATCAAAATCGGACAACTATATCATATAGCTGTCATAGGACCGATCAGAAAATATTGATGAAAAAATCTAACTAAGCCAATTTTTCACATATTTTCATAAAATTTGAGACATAGACATGTTGTATTATTCCAGAATTTCGATTTTAATTTTATTCAAATCGGACCACTTAATCATATAGCAGCCATAGGAATATATATATAAATTCATTAAATTCGTTCGCATCATTTTTCGCTCGCAACATTTCTCGTTCGCAACATTTTTCTTTCGCAACATTTACCTTATGTCAGTACCCGAGAAAACGAAAAAGTCAGAAGATTTTTCTTCTTCTTCTTACTTACTGCAAGGGTATTTAAACTTCGGCATGCCGAAGTTAGCTTCCTTTCTTGTTGTAGAGTAAATTCTAACAAATTTCGTAAATCCATCAATCACTACTAAAATATGATTCTTTGATCTACTATTGTCTACTGGCCCATAGTGATCGATATAAAGAACTTCAAATGGTTTATTGCCTTTGGGTATGTGCAGCAACCCATCTCCCTTCCCTACCTTAGGGGAGAACGCTATACACTTCAAACAGTTCTGGATGTGTTCACAAACCTTCTCCTTCATGTTCGGGAACCAATAACTTTTCCTAATTGCATCTAACATTTTATCCCTTCCAATATGTCCTAATTCGTCATTATATTTGTAAAGCACATGTTGCTCCATTCGATTTGGTTCATAAAACAATACATTTTTGTTATTATCCTTTCTATATATGACACCGTTTCTCATTTCAAACCATTTAAGCTCCCGATTTTCTAAAATTTTCCTAATTTCTTCTATCTTAGAATCTCTCGACTGACAAATTACTAAATTGTCCTCAAATGTATTTGCATCAATAATTATAACATTGTTACACCTGCTCAGTGCATCCACATGTTGCATTTGTTTCCCAGCTCTGTGCTTCAATTCATAATCAAACTCTTGTAATTCTAAAGCCCACCTTGCTATTCTTGGGTTTAACTCTATCTTATTCAACGTCAAGGTTAAAGAGTCCGTGACAATTCTAAAAGGTTTACCCTGTAAATATATCCTAAATCGTCTAAGTGCATAAATTCGAAGCTGTGATACTTAGCTTCCGTTGCCGTGGACCTCTTTGAAAAATAAAATATCGGATGCAGTTTCCTATCTCCTTTTCTCTGAAACAATACAGCCCCGAAACCTAACGCGCTTGCAGCTCTATCTCTATCTCTAAGCTCTATCTTTTCTCAGTAAATCATATAACGATTTTGCTAATATCGAAAAATCTTTTATAAACCGGCGGAAGTAAGAACAAAGACCTAAGAAGCTTTGTACTGCTTGTATTTTATTTGGCACCGGAAAATCTTTTATTGCCTCTAATCCCTTTTCATCGGGTTTAATTCCCTCATTTGAAATCAAGAAGAAATCCATATATATTATAACCTTATTTTCTCGTATCATGTCATAAAAAATATCATTCACAAATCATTGAAATACCTGCGGTGCCGTTTTCAATCCCATTGGCATTCGCAAAAACTCAAACTACCCTAATGGTGTTGTAAACGATGTATACTTCACCGAATCATTGTTTACAAAAACATGAAAGTACCCATTTTTATACCCTTGCAGGGTATTATAATTTTAGTTAGAAGTTTGCAACGCAGTGAAGGAGACATTTCCGATCCTATAAAGTATATATATTCTTGATCAGCATCAAACGCCGAGTCGATCTAACCATGTCCGTCTGTCCGTCCGTTTCTACGCAAACTAGTCCCTCAGTTTTGAAGCTATCTGGATGAAACTTTGCAGACAGTCTTCTATATGCTCTCACTGCTATATATGTCAGAACGAGCCGGATCGGACGACTATATCATATAGCTAGATAGGAACGATCGGTAAATTTTAATAAAAAAAATTATAACTTAGCCAATTTTTACAATATTTGAATAAAATTTAAGATATAGCCATTTTGTATTATTCCAGAATTTCGGTTTTAATTTTATTCAAATCGGACCACTATATCACATAGCAGCCACAGGAATATATAAATAAATTCATTTAGTTCGTTCGCAACATTTTCGCTCGCAACATTTCTTGTTCGCAACATTTACCTTATGTCAGTACCCGAGAAAACGAAAAAGTCAGGAGATTTTTCTTCTTCTTCTTACTTACTGTAAGGGTATTTAAACTTCGGCATGCCGAAGTTAGCTTCCTTTCTTGTTCAAATCTAATTTTGTAAAAACCGATTTTCCAACTAATTTATCCAAAAGATCATCAATTAAGGGGATAGAATAATTATCTTTGGCCATAACCTTATTTAGCCTTCTAAAATCTATACATAATCTAATTCCCCAGACTTTTTCTTCACTAATACAATTGGCGAAGCATATTCAGAACTACTACTCTGAATAATACCCTTTTCTAAGTATTCGTTTAACATTTTCTGCAACGCTTCCTTTTCGCTATACGACAGTCTCCGAGGTGCACAACTAAACGGTTTTGTGCTCTCTAAAATTATATTTATTTCACATTTATTTTTCGGTACCTCCGGTCTCGGTACATTAATATAGTTCGACTCTAACATTTTGATCAGCTTCATTCTATCCGCATAACTAACTTGATCCCCAAAATTGTACACCCTTTCTTCATCCTCATTTTCTAACATATTAATTCTCAACATTTCATTCTCAAAATTTTACTCCAACACTCCTAATTGTTCACCTAATATGTGTGTATCTAAACTTGTACCAAAATCGTTCCGTCCTAAACTTGTACCTAAAGCTTTTTTCCGTAAACTTGTACCTAAACCGTTTTGTCCTAAACTGGTACCCAAATCGTTCTTCCCTAAATGTTAACCTAACATATTCTTTCCTAAATGTTAACCTAAACCGTTCTTTCCTAAACTTTTACCTAAGCTATTCTTTCCTAAATTTTGACCTAAACCGTTCTTTTCTACATTTTTACCTAAGCTGTTATTTCCTTAATTTTGACCTAAACCGTTCTTACCTAAACTTTTACCTAACATATTCTCCTCAAAGCTTGTACCTAAACAATTCTTATCTAAACTTGTACCTAAAATATTCTCATCTAAACTCGTACCTAAATCGTTCTCATCTAAACTTTTACCTAACATATTTCTATCTAAACTTTTACCTAAAGTATTCATATCCAAACTTTTACCTAAAATATTCTCATCTAAACTTGTACCTAAAATATTCCCATCTAAATTTTTACCTAAAGTATCCGTTCCTAAGTTTTTACCTAAGCAATTTTCACCTAAACATGTACCTAAACAAATTTTCCCCAAATATGTACCTAAGTTTCTTTTATCAAAGCTTCCTAAACTTTCACAACTAAAATTTTCTCCAAAACTTTCCACTTGATTCTCAGCATTATTTTCCGAGTTTCTAATTCCAATACAATTATTGGAAAGTTCTGTCAAAGTTGTTTTTTCCTTGTCATAAGTTTCAATACTATCTACCGTAACCATTATTAGTGCTCCTAAATCAATCTTTAAGTCGCAAACATCCATAAAATCTCGCCCCAGTACAATATTGCAGACCATAGATTCATCAGCCACGACAATAAAATAAAATCTTAATCTCTTTTCTCTAAATATAACATAATATTTTGCCAAAGCTTTTTAATAAACTTCAATTAATTCCCCAATAACTTTCCTTATGCGGTTCTAATTTTACGTTCGTTGGTACAAATGATCGTTTTATCAAAGAAACTGGGCTTCCTGAATCTATTAAGCATTCTGTTGTGAGGAAGCGATCTATTCTACGGCTGGGATATCCTCAGCGGCTTAGAGTTCCCCCATTATTTATAGTGAGACAGGCAGGGGAAACGGGGATGGCGCTGGTGAAAGTGCGTATTTACTTTTAGGAGGAAAATCTGGGAAAGGGGGTCCGTGTAGGACTGCGTTTATTTTGGGACAGACGGATGAGCGGTCCGAGCGGCCGGCCGGAGCCGGGAGCCGCGTCGGAGACATTGGGGGCGTGGTCAGGTACCCGGCCCTGTTTACCATGGTGCCGGGCCGCTGGCCGCGCCAGGAGGAGATGCCCAGGTCAGGATAGCCAGGCTCGTAGCCGTCGTCCCGGCCTCCTGATCCCGGAGCGGAGTCTCGGAACTGGGAATCGGCCCCGTTTACCGTGGTGCCGACGCCCAATCCGGAGCAGAGCCACGAACCCGGAACCGGCCCTGTTTACCATGGTGCCGATGCCGTGGTCTGGAGCTGGAGATGGAGAAGGGTCTCATGATCTAGGAATCAGCCCCGTTTACCGTGGTACCGACGCCCCGATCCGGAGCAGAGCCGCGAACCCGGAACCGGCCTTGTTTACCATGGTGCCGATGCCAAGGTCCGGAGCCGAACCTGGGAGGGAATCCCGGGATCTTAGTGCCGACCCTGTTTACCATGGAGCCGGGTCCAAGTCCGCCCAGGAGTGGGTTCTTGGGAAGAAGAGGAGGAGGAGGAGCTGCAAGGATGAATGCCAAAATGCCGTCGGGTTTTATGATTGTGTTTATTTTGTCCGTCTAGTTTTCCCTCTCTATTTCCCTACCTCATGAAGGTACAGCCGGCTCCCATGCCGCGGGAGGCCGCTTGGCCGGCTCACCCTCCTTACCCCTTGGCGCTGGACTCTATGTCCATGTGGCTTCAGAGTCAAAACGCCGTCGGTACTTGTCACCACGTGTTCCTGCGGGAAGAGCGCCGCTCGTCTGTTCTGCTTGAAGGCCGCCGAAGTAAGAGAGCGATCGATGGTGGCGGCGCTGCTCGGGCCCTTCCTCTGCCGATGTTCTGGCGCAGAAGCTTCGGCCTCTGCCGCGGCGTATGTTCTCGCCGTCTCTCTTCGGCATGCGCACTTCCCGATCGGGGCTCTCTCTTGAGCTTTCGGGTGGTCGTCTGTGTGGTGGTGGGCTCTTCGGCCATGTTGCGGGCAAGCTTTCTCTCTCTCTGAGAGGTGATGTTGCTGGCGTATGTGCTCGCAATGTTGCGGGCCGTTGCTTGCGATGTTGCTGGCGTGTGTGCTCGCGATGTTGCTGGCGTTGCTTGCGATGTTGCGGGCCGTGTGTGCTCGCGATGTTGCGGGCGTGTGTCAGTGATGCTCGACCAGCTATGTCGATGTTGTTGGCGGGTGTAGGGTTTTCCCTTACTCCTAGCTAATTTACAGGTGCACTGCTCTACCAGTGTCCCTTTGCGTTGCAATTAAAACAACGAGTTTCGCTTCTCGCTGACTCCGACTTCGCCGCCGCTAATTTTTCCACTGTTGCAACCCTTGCTGGGAGTCTAATTTCGGCAAACGCTCTTCGAATTTTTTCCAGGTCCTCAAAACATCGAATCTTTGCCTGTGTACGCAAAGCTAATATTGGAACCAAATTCTCTCCTTAAACTTGCGCCTTAATGTCCACTTTGATTCCATTCCGCCGAAAGCCACCGTCAATTGCTCAAGTAGCTCATTTATTGGTTTTGAAAAGCGTTCTGCATTCGCGTGAATCCATCGCGATGCACTTCCCTTTAATTTGCTGATCAGCAAAACATGTCGTTGCACATCTGTCAAGTTGAATAACGTCGTTATGTTTTTCCATTGGGCGATCCAGAATCGCACACACATTTCACCCTCAAAGTTCGTCAGCATTTCCCTGGCTATATTAAATCCGGGGAACAAAAATCCATAATTTTCGCATCCGTTTTCTTGCCGCTCAAAAATTTCATCATAATTTTCTCTGCTGACGTCTCTTCCACCGCTGTCGCCGCCACGCGGTGTGATCTCAAAACTTCTTTCACGTCGCTGCTTAAAATTCTCGAAATTTCTGTCGCCTTGTTGTGCCGAACTCTCCGAACCGTTGTCTCCGCCGCTGCTGTTTCTAAGTTGCGCCTTTTCGTCTTCTTTGCCTCTGTTGCTTTGCTCGCCATCTCTTTGGCTCCGCCGTCTTGTTCAAACATGTCCATTCTGGCGCCGCTAGGTCGCGCCTTACCAGTTTTCGCACTAACGCTGTCGATCTGCCACCATTCAATTTCGACGCCTCTGCCGCTGCCTCTGCCGTAGCTGTCTGCATTCTCGGAACCGTTATTTTCATCAGAATTTTGGTTGCCAACGCTGCCGATCTGGCGATTCAAACCATCTAAAATTTTCTGCGCCTTCACAATTTCCGCGCACAACTTTACTACCGTTTGCACTCCAACCTCTAGCTCATCAGAATCCGCTATATTTAGCTCCATAACTATTTTTATATTTAGGCTTTTTGGATTATAGGAAAAATTTTCCAGTATCCCACTTCTGAGATTGTGTCAGGATATTAAGTTTTATATATTATTCAGTTTATTGCACTTTATTATTTATTTTACAACAATGTTTAACCGTATGTTATATTCTAATGTTCTCTTTTTCACTTTAATCTAACTTCTCGTGTTCACTAAATTCTTATTTGTTCTTTCTTGTTTGCGTGCTCGTACCGAAGTGATCCGCTGCTCGCAGGCAGCTCTCTTTCAACCCTTGTTTCTGGCATTGCCTCCTTTTTGAGAGAGTAACCTGCTCTCTCAAAAAGAGCGTCATAGTGTGCCCAGAGCATACTAATCTTAATTGGTCTGCTACACATTGTACTTTGAAGAATGAAGATAAGAAAAGTGCAGATGCACTGAGAGAGATGGAGAACGAGAGAGCGGGTAAGCGGGTGATTGTGGAAGCGAGCTTAACGTTTAGCTGTCGCGACTGCGCAAACTTAACACAAATAAATTGTAAAAACAATAACAATTAAATACACAAAACAGAATAGCTGCATGCACACGAAGTGAATGGGAACTTTATTAATCACAAAATTGAAGATGAATTCATTTTTTACTGATGTGTTCCGTCATACTACCCGTCAACCTTGAATAAGCCTCCTTGGTTTACTGAAGAGTTGAGTCGCCTTAAAAACAAAAAATCTAGTCTGTATACTAAATATAAACATACCGGTTCTAACTCTGCCCTATTCCTTTATTTATCGACTCGACCGAATTGAACGCCCAGTGTTACAACACTTATTTGACTCGTTGTAGGGTCCAGATTTCTCCAGACCCAAAAGAGTTTTATAAATTTGTTAACACTAAACGTAAGCCAATTACTCATCCTTCTTTGTTTTGTGTTTGCGCAGTTTTTTCAAACCATTTACTCAACTCCCACTGACTCAAATCAGACTTACTCTTACATCATGCCCAAATCAAACTGTGTTTTCAGTTCTACTTTAAACGAAAGCTCTATTACTTTAGATCTTTACTGCGTAAAGCCCGCTTATTCCCGACGGTATACCTGGCTGTGTGTTTATGTGTGTGCCGACGCCCTGTGCAATCTCCTTTCCCCTTATTTGGAAGAAATCATTTGTTATTCCTCTCCACAAAAAGGTAACAAACCGGATGTCAGCAACTATAGAGGAATGTGCCGTATTTTTTCATACAAAATAAATGAGGTCATTCAAAAAAATATGATCCATAACTGTTCTAGTATTTTGAAAAAAATAGGAAAAAATTTGGATTTCTTAGGAAGTTTCAGGTGTTTCCATAAGCTCCCTTAGCTCCCTTTTGCGCACTCTTCTACCCCTTCTGTGTAAATAAAATTACGAGGGAAGTCCTTTGGAGCAAACCACTCTTTAAAACTCCACGCAAAACTGGGGTAAAATCTACGGGACTCCGTAAAAGATTCCAGAGTATACATGGTGTTATAAATTATCCAATGGGAAATTGGTATCCTTTCTCTTAACTAACTACAGGGGCAGTTCACCTATAAAGGGATCAAATGTACTCTCTCCGTGCCACGTCTTGTTCCCAAAAACAACCACAACGTTTACATAATGCGGTATAAATGCAGTATTTGTCATGGTTTATTATTCTTTGTTACTGTTTACGTGAAGGGCCCATTATTCCCGCTGCCCACCAAGCTTCCGAAAGCTCTTGCGCTCCCATAATTCGGGCCTCCGCGCACTATCTATCGAGCGAGCCAATCCTCGCCCGCTCCCCGCTCTTCTGCAAAGTTCGGCCGCTGCTCGGCATTCTTCCGCCACTCCTCGGCATCCTTTCTTGGTAGCGCTCGCCCGATCTGGCTCCTCTGGATCTTCGGCCACTCCGCAGCACTCTCCGTCGCTCCCCCGCGCATCCGCCGCTCCTCGGCCCTCTGCAGCTTCTACGCACAGTCACGGGGATTGGCGTATATTTTTATGAGGAGGCAGGGCCGCCGAGAGAAAAACGGGGCTCGGGGGTAACCAAGTACGAAAAAAAAAAAAGCTTTTCTTGAAAATTTCGGGCCCCTTTTGAAAATTACGGGCCCCCTTAAAACTACGGGCCCGGGGGTAATCCCCCTGTCAAAGTTGATCTTCTAGTTGATCTTCTTAGTTGGATCTCAAGTTATCTGAATGGAAGAAAGCAAAAGGTCCTCTTTAAAAATTCTTTATCCAATGTTCTCAGGGTTACTTCAATATATCGATTTTTTTTCTGAAAATGATATGTTTATATGGTGATATTTTTTTTCCCAAATATCGGTACCTATTGCTATATTTTTTTGATATTTTCTTTTCGGAATGGAAAGGCCACAAGTCTACAATGCCGGGCCTTTACCGCTTGGTCATGAGGTACTTAATAACTCCGGGTAGCTCCGTGCCGTCAGAGCGGTTGGCGTCCGCAATAAAATGTGCAGTATGCGACGCACGAAGCCGGATGACGGATAAACATATAACTCAACGAGTGTTTTTAAATCCCTTAATTCTAAGTTCTGGAATTAATATATAAAATTTATTATTATCTGTATCTGTATTATTATCATTATTATATGATTTGAAATAGGCAAGCTTTTCTTCCTGTAGAACTGAGAGCACAAATCGCTGAAAAAAGAAAGCTTAGAAAAATATGGCAAAGAACTCGAAGTCCAATAGACAAAAGAAAATTCAATAAGGCGGCCAAAAACTTAAACAAACGACTATGGGAAATAAAAAATTAAGCAACAGCAAACTATCTGAGTAAGCTAGACCCGTACATAAGTGACCTTGACTATAGTCTTTGGAAAGCAACGAGATACCTGAAGAGACCAATCAGAAGAGCTACCATATTGACAGCCATGGACAACGTTGCAGAGACAATCAACAGAAGGCTGAGGCGTTCACACAACATTTAAACTCTGTTTTTAAGCCTAATCTAAATTATGATGCAGAAACACTAGCTGAGGTAAACGAATTCTGAGAGTCTCCTTGCCAGATGAGTCTACCATTAAGTTAGACAACCTTTACAGAAGTCCAAGCGGAAATAATGAGCTTAAATATGAAAAAATCTCCAGGGTATGACAAAATAGACGGAATCACAGCTAAAAGCCTGCCCCCAAAATGTATTCGCCTGCTCACGTACATAATCAATGCTATGTTCCAATTGGAATATTTTCCAAGTCAGTGGAAATGCGTTATAATGATTGCCAAGCCCAATAAGCCCAAAAGCTGCACATCCTCGTATCGTCCTATTAGTTTGCTGGTAACGTTCTCTAAAATATTTGAAAAAATACTACTTAGAAGAATTTTACCAGTGCTGGACGAATTAAACATCATACCCGAACATCAGTTCGGGTTCAGAAGGGGAGCAGTGCCATCGTATAACGAACGCGATAGTTAAAGCATTTGAGTGCAAGAACTACTGCACAGGAGTATTCCTAGACATCAAACAGGCTTTTGACAAAGTTTGGCACTCAGGATTACTATATAAATTAAAAAAATGGTTACCTGCGCCCTGCTTCTTAATTATGAAGTCATACCTCAAAAACAGAAAATTCTACGTCCAGGAACACGACATTTCATCCAACATATACACTGCTGATGCTGGTGAACCTCAAGGGAGTGTACTAGGCCCAGTTTTATATACAATTTTTACTGCCGATATACCGATATCAAACAGTGTTGAAGTTGCAACTTATGCTGATGACACTGCCATAATTGCAACTCTTGCATCCAACCATCTTCAAAAAGATCTTGGTTTAATTGAAGTATGGTTAAAAAAGTGGAGAATAGTTGTGAACCCACAAAAATCCGTAAACGTTACTTTTGCTTTGAGACGCGGAAACTGTCCACCAGTAACGCTTAATGGCTCCGCAATTCCCATCGGCGACTCAGTCATCTTGGAGTACACCTTGAAAGAAGACTCACTTAGAAGCAGCACATCAATTCGAAACAAATGCAGCTCAAGGCAAAGTCGAGAAAAATGTACTGGCTGTTAGGACCACGTTCCCAGCTCAGCCTAGAAAACAAAATTCGCCTATATAAGACAATTCTTAAGCCAGTGTGGACATATGCGAGGCAATTGTGGGGAACAGCAAGCAACTCAAACAGAAATGACACTAAGATCAATAACAGGTGCTCCTTGGTATATGAGCAATTTTGACATCCACAAAGACTTAAACATGCCTATGGTAAAGGATAAAATACAAAGAAATGCTAGTAGATTCATAAGTAGGTTACACAATCACGAAAACATTTTGGCTATAGGTCTTTTAGATAACTCTAGTGACACTAGACGTTTAAAAAGATTCCACACCCTAGACCAGTCACATAGATTCGTAAATTAAGTTGAAAATGAAAATATGTGTATAGGTTAGGTTAGGTTGTGTCGGAAGACCCTCACGGGGCCGCGCATTGGCCAATATGGCCCTTAGCTGTCCGAAAGTTTCTGACTGGACCTAGAGAGTGTTTACGCGATTTTCGAAATCTTGAAGGATCGAGGTGTTTTTCGCGAAGGCAAGTAGTTCACCTGGCTTCTTTCTGGTGGCATCTTCTAGAGATGCCAGAACCGGAGCGCCTAGGTATTTTGTTCTTGCCCTTGCTAGGGCCGGACATTTGCAAATGAGATGCTCCAAGGTTTCAGTTTCCTCGGATTCATCACATTTCCAGCATTTGGCGTTTTCGGTAATACCCAGCTTGACTGCATGTGCTGCAGCTAGGCAGTGCCCTGTGAGAATTCCCACTACCAGTCTGCAATCTTTCCTTGGAAGATGCAGCACGTAGTGA
>VNJV01000979.1:0-10093 GCA_008042635.1 Drosophila nikananu | reverse complement strand
CTTATAGTTGCTGAGATCTAGGCGTTTACACAGACGGACAGACGGACAGACGGACAGACGGACAGACAGACATGGCTAGATCGACTTGGCTGTTGATGCTGATCAAGAATATATATACTTTATGGGGTCGGAAATGCTTCCTTCTGCCTGTTACATACATTTGCACGAAATTAATATACCTTTGTACCTACGGTACATGGTATAAAAATATAAGAAAAATGAAAACATTTCAGACTTGCCGTCTGGATTGCGTAATTTGCATGGCCGGAGTTATGCGACTCTCTGAGCGGCGGCGGCATGTGGCATGTGGCAAACACTTTGGCCAAAAAGTTTCCGGTCCGCGAAAGAAGTCAAAGTCTAGGACAAGTGACCGACTAGCAAGCAACGAGTTGTTTCTTACTGTTTTAGCCACGATCTCGGTGTTTCAGGTTTTAATTAGCCGCAGTCTTTGTTCATTACACAATTCTAAATACTCTGTGAGTATGTAGCCGGCTTACCGTCTTTGAGCCACGCTTTCGGTTTCAGTTTCAGTTTACATCTGGCCACGGATCCGATAACGTTTTGCCCCACTTTTTATATATGTATATAGGAATTACTGGGGTAAGGGAAGTACATAAAAGTCAATAAGGAATTGCGATTACCATTAGAGTTATTGACAGCATTAGTAACTTGAGCTATCTTTGGGCAGAAATTGCAGGTTATAGAGTTTGGTAACATAATCGTATGTGATTGAATAATAAGCAGATTTGAGGGTTTATATTTTTAGTTCTTTTCAATAAGAAATAAAGAATAGAATGGAAATAACTATGTTAGGTATGTACTTTTAATTTTGCTCACTGCAATGGGCTAATAATTAAGGAAAATATATTAATAAAAATTATAGAGAATAGATTTCATCAGTTAAAGTAAAGTTTCATACATGGTATAAGATCCTAAATACAAATTAATAACACAAAACAAATCTCAAGCTTTTATGATGCTTTTAATTTCAACGACCTCTTAAAGTCACTAAACCCTATTATTTAATTATAAAATATTTCCCCGTAGCCATTAAAATAGCCCACTGTGTTTTTGACTCCCATAATTCAATTGTTCAAACATGGATAGCTTTTTTCAGGTTTATAATCAATCGGTTCAATGAAGCCTTCGGCTCATGCAGATTTTGTTATGTGTTACTGCCAGTCAACACATTTTTCAGCTCTTGTTGTTGCTGTTCCATTATTATTATCCATTACTTTCCTGTATCTGAGCCAGTGGCCTGGCCATTCAAGCTGAACATTCCAGTGGCTTGGCTGGCTGCCCAACTACCTGGTCAAGTGAACTACTTGGCTTTAAAGCTAATGAAAAGCCAGGCCGGCCAGAGGTACAGTAAGGCAAGGCCTGGCAGACACTTGCAGCCATTTATTTGGGGTGCATTGCACGGCGGGGAACTTGATTTGGTTTAATTGCTTTCATGACTCCGCCTTGCGTCTACGTCGCAGTTCAAGGAAACTGACAAAAATTTCCGAAGCCATGTGTGAGTGCAATGGAAGGTGTTCCCGTCGTCTCTTGAAACCGAACCAGGTGAGGCCAAGCCCAAGCCCCAGCTAAAATGGCTCAGTTCGGTTCGTGGGCGTAGGCTCTGGCGGAGGAGCATCATCAGCGGAAAACACAACAAAAGATGATGGTGCAGGCTGCCGGTGGTCCGTCATTAGTAACAATAACTTGGCTAAGGACTTCTGGATTAATGGCCTGGCCTTGACTGGCCAACGTTGTCCATTGACTCAACGAAATTGAAAACGAAGTCCCAGACGAACACAGAAAAAAATTGAAGAAAAGATTCCCCTTTCAAGAGATTTTTTAAAGATACAACTAGTTATTTTCAATGCTTATGTTGACTTTTCACCGTATCTAATTTATACTTTAAAGTCCTATTTAAATTAAAAATTACTCCAAACTGACCCTCAACTCAAGTCTATATTTTTTTTCCTGTGCAAGAGTCGGAGCTCGATCTGGGATAGTTGTCAGTGCACTTTCGAGCCGGCTTCGGTATCTCGGATATGTAACACTTTAGCATGTATAAAGACTTATTTCTTATTTATGTAGGTTTATGTATAAACCATACACCAGTTCATTACGTAATCCTCGAGTACACAGCACACTACGCCCAACTGCGTTGCCGTGTGGGCCTGTATCTGTATCTGCATCTGTATCTGCGGCAGCAACTGCATCTTGAGGTGGAGTGTGCGTGCCGAGAATTTGCATCGCTCCCTGGCTGCCTTGGGTGCGTTTTAGTGGATCTCGATTGGCCACAACTAGTTATTAACTGCGACCTTGATACACATATACTCGTAACTTGAAGCTCACAGCACAATAACGTGTCGTGACGGACTGCGCCCGAAAATCACCGGCAAATTAAGTCATTAACAATTCATTTTCTGGTCCAAATTTTTGGCGAACTCATTAGGCCATATCCATAATTTGGCCAAGCCACAACAAGTCAATCAATCAATCAAGCAATGGCATGAAAATCTTATTAGATTCGCTAATTTATGTGGTTTTCAAGACTTATATTTAGTGGGAAAACTGTGGAAGGATTGGGCTTAAAAATTACTCTATGATATTCTCTTGATTATATGTTTAAATATAAATTATTTATTTAGTTTCTACTTTAGTTAAACTGCAATCTTTATTAAATTAAATGCTATTATTTTTCAAACTTTTCCTAACGTATTGTGAAAAAAACAAGCATTCGTTAGAAAGTTTCTAAAATTCTTAAAAAATCTAGGCTTAAAGATTTTAATAATAATGTTATAATTTAAGAAAACAAATTTGACTTGAAAATTATTTTCACGTTAAGGAAATAAAGATCAATTATTGTTTTTTTCTTCTCTCTATTTTTTAATAGATTTCTGTGATTGTAGCGGCAATTAATTCAATTTATTTAAGCCATAATCGACAATTTATCAGCTTTGTGCAGTGGCAAATTCCTTTCAAACAACAAATTGAACTTAGACCAATTGTGAGTCCATTTTGTGAGCACAATTTTTGGGTTAATAGTTACGAAGGAAGGAGGGAAATAGGGTGTAGGGGGAGTTTTGGCAGACTTAAGGTGGAGCTGGGCTTGAAGCCAACAAATGCTCGTTAAAATTTCTGACCCGAGGGCTGTCTGGGTTGGGTAATTCCTCAAATTCCTCATTCTTTGCAACACAATTGCTGGGTGATTATATCGCGTATTTATGATGCGAGTGCCTTTGTGCCCAGAGTCTGATCTCTGATTTTATGATCACATGAAATGTCAGTTGGCCAACATTAATTGCTAATTGCATTGCATTGACTCGATCACTTTCTATTAAATGCAAATAAATACTAGTAGCAAACGTCTCAATCTGCGATTGAATGAGCGTTTTAAGCTGGCAACCGAACGACCTTCGAGTGGGAGCACATTTATGTATGTGTGAATCATAAATGGCTTATAAACTGCTCAGACGATAGCAATGCACACTGGCACTCGTTGATCCTCCGACTTACCGCGATTAGTTGGAGTTTCATGGTGGATCCGGCGGCACTTGCACTGGCTCCTCTTCGCTCTTCCAGTCTGTGGCAACACTTCCGCAAGATACAATATATTCCAGGAATTAGTGGACTATCCACACGGCACCAGTTACTTCTTGGACAGACGCTGATCGCTCAAATGCTGGGCCCGCCAGGTGCGCAGACGGTTTTATAGCCGCTGCTCCGGCCACAGCTCTGGCTCCAGGCGGAGCTTTAGCCAGACGCGGGAAATTTATGTGAGGCGTGTGCTTGGCATGGCCATGCAACTGAATGCCCAGGCCGAAATTGGAGCGCATCTCTCGATGAAGTAACGAAAGTGACAGGGCATTCAGACCACTTTTTTCTTTATTTTTCGCACTCATTTGTGGACATGAGAATGGTTTGACTCGATCAGCTCCGGGAACGTGATTTAGTTTTAAATTACTTTTACCGCCACCAGCGACGTACGTTAAAATACGACCTGCTGGCAACGTTGAAAATTAAGCTTTTCCGTTAGCGGCCAAACGAATGCCCACGGAGCGTATGCGCAATGGTTGTTGCCTCGGCTAAGTCAGTGTATGGGAAGTAAGCAGAGTTGCAAACCCAAGGAGTGAAATTTTTTATATGGAAACTTGGTTTTATAGCAATCTTTAATTCATGTTTTCGTAAAGAAACATTAATTTAAAATGATTTATATTATATTTATTAACTGAAAAATAAGTTATTGAATTAAATAAATAAATCAAATCAAATCAAATGGCATTTTATAAACCATTTAATATAATTTATTAAGCAAGGAAGTTACAGTTTTACTCTCATTAAATTATTAACCACATAAACAACAGAAAAGACTTCATTATTACAGTTAATACTAGTATAAAATACCCAATTATATTCTTTCACAAATTAAACAAATAAGAAACGAAAATCCTTTTGCATATCATAAAAATACAGCTTTTTATTGCAATAAATGTTAAAGTATAAATAAAATAAACAAATATAATAGATAATGGTGGAGTGGAATGAGAAATAAAACGATAAAGTGTGGTGTGCCAAGTCCCCTGTAGTAGGTCCAATATATCACAGTTATAGGCTTGTCGTAACGTATAGTGTGCTCGAGTCCCTGTTGCAGTTCCTGTTCAAATCCCATCGTCGGATCATTGCACATCCTTCATGAGGCTGATGGCAATGGCGCCAATCAGGCCACTGACCCCCATTATATTCAAGGGCAATAGGGCGTCGATGTGCTCCTGCAGGAAGATGGCAAAACAAGGTCAAAGAGGTTGCAAGATAATCGGTGTAAACGAGGAAGGAAGCACCCACCAGTTGCCAGAGAAAGGGCACGAGGATTAGGGCAATTCCCGAGGCCAGGTTGCCCATGCCGACACCGAAGTTCCGAACAATTGTGGGATACTGCATTGCTGTGTAGGTGGGAATGATGGCGTTATTGGCTCCTATGAGGCACTTGGCTGTGGAGGATTAATAATGTTAACTTATGGCAATTAAAATGTATAGTATTAAAATAGTAAAGAAGCTCAGGCACTTTAAGGATTTTTATATATGTTTTTAAATACTCTAATTGTATATGATTGCATAAACCTAATTGAAATCTCTATACAATTAAAATCAATTAAAAATGTGCCTTCTAATTTATTTCCTACTTCTACTGCCAAGCTTATGCTTCCACTCAAGAGACCGCATATTCTTGAGGAAGCTGACTAACCCCCTTGTAAAACTCCCCCAAATGAAAACTCACCGATGGTGGCCAGGGCAATCACTCCCGTCTGACTCGGCACCAGATTCGTGGCCAGGCAACAGAGACCGGGCAGCAGCATGTACCCGATAAGACTCCGTCGGATGCCCACCTTGAGCACCACCAGAATGCTGATACAGATGGAGGCGGCCTCCACGGTGCCGGCCACGGCGCTGTTGATGTACACATTCCCGCCCAGGTTGCTCAGGTGAAGGGTGAGGCCGAAGTAAATTATGATCAGCGTGAGCCAGATGATCAGGGTCAGGCAGGTGGTGCGCCAGTATTTGGCGCCGAACACCACCAGCAGGGGATTCACATGGCCACTCACAGCGGGATCTCCAACATCCGTTCCAGAGGCTCGCACCTCTTCTACTTGGCCGGCCAGCTCTGGTGGGGATTGGGCGACCACCGTCCGTGGCACCGCCGCCTCGAGGGTCTTCCGATAGTTACTGGGAAGGCTGCCAGTAGTGGCGTTCATCCGGGCCGCTCGCTCAATTAGACCGCACAACTCATCCAAGCGGCCCTGAGCCAACAGCCATCGCGGCGACTCCGGCAGCCAGAACCTAGTCGGGGAGGAGGAGGAAAAAGAAGAGCAGGAAGCAGAAAGGTGGTGAGAATCACAGTCGTATCCGAGTATTTATTGGCTGCTTGGAATTTTTTCATTTGATTTCAAAAGCGGTCAGCTAATGTGGCCTATCATCGCTCTGCCCCACTTGGCACCGAAGGATAAACACTGAGGAATGTCCTGGCCATGGGTTGCTTTGTCCCTGCCGGAATCTAATTGATTCCACGCATTGTGTTCTGTGCTGTCAATTCATTTAGTTGGCTGACTGCTAAAAATGTTAACGCTTTGAAGTTTAAATCCAACAAAGCGAACCATTCCAGAGTTAACAACAAATGGAAACTAAAGTTTAATGTTTGTGGCGTACCTTTTTGGTTGTTCGTATTTCAGCCATTTCAAGTTCAACGAATACCAGTATATTCCCTAGAAATCCTACTAAAAATATTGAAAATAGTCTTGTTTAGACAAATCAAGCCCTCAGGACGCGATTAAAATCATTTTTAAAGGGAATGGCATTGAAAAATCCATTTTAATTGATGGCATTTAGTATAAGCATGCCAAAGCATAACCAGTTTTTAGAAAAATATTGTTCTGCCATAATTTGGTAATGACCTAATGAAATAAATATATTTTTGTAACCTTAATTTATTTCATTATGAAAAAAAGAACGATTTTATTGATTGATACAAATTTACTATAGAAATACTCCGTTTATGAGCAAGAAAAAAGGTTAAATTGGTTTGATTAATGCATTAATATTCTTGTTTGATTTCGCCAAGTGAACCCATCCGTGTTACTCTACTTTAATAAGTGAAGTAAACCGAAATCAAAGCAAAAACTCCAACTAAAAGGTCCCTACCAAATGCCATTCCATAAACTTACCAAATGCTGAGCATGATTAGCCACGGCCAGGAGATGGCCAGCTGGAGGTGCCGCCAGTCGCGGATGAGATAGGCCAGTCCGGCGGAGAGGACGTACGAGATGGCCACGGGCAGAATGTTGAGAATGCCGATTATGGTGCGCCACTTGCCGGAGACCAGTTCCACCACCAGCACGAAGCTCACAACAGTCACGGTCATTGATGCGAATCCAATTATAACACGTAGCGACATGAACATGGCCACCGATGTTGAGAAGGCCAAAATTCCACCTGCAAAAAGGGATGGTGGCCAGCAGGAAGCCGGGCGTTAGAAGGAGGCGGGAGAACGGGTGTTGGTAGGAATGTCAGTGGCAAGGTCGGACACGTAAATAAGAGTGTAAAGTCAATTAAAATTCCAACCCGGGCCAGGGAGCAGGACGAATGCAAATGCAGCTGTTAGTCGAGCGATTCATGGGCAAAGCTGCATATAAATGACAATTAGAAAATGAATCCCACTCAAATTGCCATGGTCAGACTGGAAGCACTCCTGCTCCCTGGCTTTATCTCGGACTGTTGAAATTTTTCGCTGTAATTTACTTGGTAAAAACTTGCTATCAAGGTGCTAGTAAATTTATTTTCCTTTAAAAAAATAACAAATAATTTACTAAGAAGAACAAGACTTCTTTAGAATTGGTTTTAGACACTTTAGTTAAATTTAATTCTAACGATAATATCGAGATCTCAAATCTTAACATTTTTATGATTTTGGCTAATAAAAACCTATGTGAAACCGGCTTTTAAATTGATTTTCAATTTTATAACCACCTCTATAGATTATTTAAGGTTGACGCTATTTTTTGCATCTCCACTCACCAAAAACGCTCTGGATAGTCACGAAGGCCATCAGCGTGTGCCGCCTGCCAAAGCGATCCGATATCCAGCCACTAAGCACGGCTCCCGCCGCCGCTCCCACCAGGAAGCAGGTCTCCACCAGGCTTAGGATGTCGCGTCCGCACACTAGTTCGAACTCCTGGACGAGTGTCTTGGCCGATCCATCCACGTCGGAGAACTCGAAGTGCGGACATTGCCGGTAGCCCAGCGCGCTGGCGTTTGCTGGCCAGTTGATTAGTTGATTGCCATCATATGACACCTGGGAGTAGTCCACGTCCCGCAGAAGGCAACCATTAGAGGTCTGACTCAGGTTGCGCCACTCGGAGATGCTCATCTGCCGAAGGTGGTCCGGCCGGGCACACCAGAAGTCCTTGGGAGCGGTCTGTAAGTATATTTATGAGGCAATATATTATTAAAAAATAACTTTATGTAAAGGTTTTCCAGCTAGGTAAATATTTATTAAAGTATTTATCTCTTACGTTATCTAGAAATATGTCACTTTTCAGGGATCTTAGAGATAAGAGTTTTGCAGAAAGCAGATAGCAAAATGATATAAATTCTCTTTGGTGAATAGAAGTAGTAAGAAAATCAAGGTTCTTATTAAGATGTCTTTCTTTAATACAAAAATAAATTTGTAAATAACACTCCTATTTAAAGTCAAAACCAAAACTCTATTATCTTAGAATTTTGACTACAAGTTCTCTTTGGAATACACAAATTTAAGTCAGTTTTTTTTTTGAGATTCGATTCACGTTTAATAGCAAACGTGCCCCACATGAGATATTAACTCTTCCTAATCAAACTTCGAGTGGGAAGTTTTATACTTGTACAGCCATAAATTCAATCGAATCAGATAAATATTTTAACCAGCCGCCGGTCCAGTGTGTAAAAACGTCGGTAGTAAACGTTTAAAATTTCTTCCGCCTGCTGATTGAGATTAACCCGTAGTTAGTTTGTTTTACAGCAGCCCCATTTGTCATTTGCGAGTGTTTCGTGACAGGTTAACACGGTGGAAATTACTGTATGTTGGGCCTGAACACGAACGCGAATGAGCGGCCATCTGATTGATGATCGAATCGATGAAAGCGGCGTATCAATCGCGGGGGGCGAAAAGCCAGTGCTGCCGCCCCGAAAAACAACTCGCTGTACAACAGGTTGATTGCCCCTGTCGGACATGGGACGTGTCTCAATTAAACATTTAGCATTCGGCTCCGAGGAAATGGTTTCAAGTTCAAGTTGAAGTGTAACAAAAAGCGAAAACTTTTCAATAATTAATGCCAGTGAGAGGCGGCGGTAAAAGCGAGTGCTTCTGATGAGGTTTCCTACGGGTTTCCCTGCCCGGCCAGCAGGCAGTCTGGTGTGGCAGGTTGTGGCCGGCCGTGATGTCATTTGCGGCCGCCGTGGCAGGTTGTTCTGTCGCCCCGGCGGTTACATGTCACGTTTCAGGCATTTGCATGCTGACTCTCGGCCAACAATGGAATTTCTGTAGCCGTCGCCGCCGCGTGGGCAGCTCTCGACTCGGACTACACACGGACCAGATAAATTTCATTTGATAAATCGGTTTGCAGCCGTGCCCCAGCTGCACCTGAGAGTGCGCTTTATTCAAATGGCACACTGGTCTAAGTGAACTCCCCCGGCTTGGGATCACTGTCGTAGGGAACTAGCAAGGTTTTCCAATTTTTACTGGCAGAAAGGGGAATTACCATGTCAATAACCCTAGATGAATCTTTTCTTAATAAAAGTCTCTAATCATTTGATCTAACTAATGGCTATTGTTAACGTCACAAGTGGCAATAACTGAACCATTGTCTCTAAATCAGATAGTGGCATATCCGTAATTGATTGGTTCGAAAAATCTCAATTAAATTTGCATTGAATTGGTAAGGGGAGTGAATTATTATAAGCTTAAGAATGTTAAATTTGTCAAGGGAACAACTTCCTTTTAGAAATAACTCAGAAGATCTAGAAGGTGACAAAGTTTGTGGATTTTTCTTACAAATGGGGAAACGAATTAATTTAAATGTTTGGATGTAATAATATTACTTGAATTGGTTACAAATAAATATAAGGTATGTTAACAAATTTAATATATGATTTATATAATTTATTATTAATTTAGGCAACTGATTTAAATTTCTGTCCATAGAAGTTTAGTTACTTATAATAGCTGTGCCAAACTTCTGCTTTGGTTAGTCATGACAATAATAATAATATCAAGGCGAAGCTGCTCCCTTTTAGTTTGATTTAATTGAAACAATTTCGCTAAGAAACAAAGGTTTGTCTAAAAGTATCTATCATCTATCCTTCTGAGGGATTTTGAGATCATAGATCTCCCTGGTACACTGGTAAAATACAGCACATGCGACTGAGGTGCTCAAGGGGTGTTGTTAACTTAATTGCCACAGGGTCACCCACTGACCCTAGATGAGAAAGTATTTAAATTGCAATTTCAAATCCCAGTTCCGATCCCATTCGGTTTCCCCAGCGGGTTGGAGACCAGTGTGCACAGTGCCAG
>VNJV01000975.1:0-27382 GCA_008042635.1 Drosophila nikananu | reverse complement strand
CCTCTGGCCGAGATTTTTTCAAATTTTAATTATTTATTTGCACCACTCGAAAGCGGCAACGGTTGCCACACTCGGTGCCAGTGCCGCCGAGTACTTGAAACTTTCAGCCGGGCGGCGCATTTTTAATGATGTTCTAAACGATCAACTCGAGGGCCCTTCACATTCGCACCTCGGCCACACGCGGGCTTAACCCCTTCAATTCCCAAGCGATTCGTGTAAAATGTTGAGCAAGCATTAAAGGCACATTATTTCTTTTTAAATTAAAATGCATATACACATATTGTGCACAGCCAAAAAATAGCATTCAACGTAAGCTTTAATGCAATTTACAAATTTAAACGTACAGTCAAATTATATTAATAAAAATAATAATTTATAAAAATAAAATTAAAAATATATCATACAAATAATTTAAGTAAAATGGCTTTTATACAATTATTTACATTAAAAACAGTTTTAAAGGATTTTAAAGTATTTCCAAAACTTGTAGGATGGGTTACAAATTTGAAAAAAAATTGAATAAGGCATAATAACAGTAAGTATTCAAGTTATTAAATAACTTGAATAACTTCAACCTTTTAATACAAAAGTAGACATTACATTACAAACTTATAAAGAAATCGACCACCTTCAAAATGGTTTTATATTTTCCATTTATATTTTAAATATTCATATATTATAAGTGATCAGTTTTCAGAGAAGGAAAATCGATTTTTAAAAATTAATTCTTCTTTAGAGTGATAATACTATAGTTTTCAGTAGGTCTTACTAATTTTCATTATCAAAATTCGTTTGTTCTTTAAAATACAAGTACTTTTACGACCTTAAAGCATTTCTACTTTAAAGCCGTTCAGTTTTATTTCAGTTCCGTATATGTGATTTAATGTAATGTATGTGCATATGTACTATGAATAGTACTTTTTGTGTTGCACTGGTTTTGTGTTTCAGCTCTTCTTGGCTTGTCACCAGCGTCTTTGGGTCGAGTTGGCGGGCCCTCATAAATATTTCAAGTTGTCAAAGCTGGCCTACACTCGTACGAGTGTGTGTACAGTATACTCAGTAATAGGAAATCCAAGGGTATATGTGATTTGAAAAATAAGGAAAAACTTATATGGAGAAAACCTTTTAAACAATGTATAATTTTGTTACGTCTGATATTCATTTTAACAAATTTTAGAAATTATATCAAACCTAGGAACTTTAAAGAAAACTTCTTAAATATTTTAATAAATATATAAAAGCTTGTAGATTGTATGTATATACTTCATGCTGAAAAGAGTTCACATAAAACAAAACGAAGTCAGCTAAGACATATATTTAACCGCAACAATTTAAGCTTAAGCTTATTAATTAAGAAGTTCCTTTTTGAGGTTTTTTTTGTAAGACGTTAAGATCGCAAATTATACCCATAATATATGCTAGTATTTTCACCAAATAAAAGCAGGGTATTTTTTACCTTTACCTTTTTTATATATATGTATACACTTTTTTGCCGCAACTTGTTAGCTTGTGTGCTGCTCACAAACACCATTCCATCCAAGCAGACACTCAGGTGTTTCCGCTTCGCTTTCTGTGTCAGCCGGCGGCTTCCGCTCCTGGGTAAAGGCACGTCTTCCTTCTTCTTTTTTGTCCTCCACCCCAGTCCAGCTTTTTCTTGGCCCATTGTTGTTATAATATTAATTAGCACTGCTAGTCTTGAGTCAGTCAGTCAGCAAGTGCGGGCAAACAGCACCCAGACGGTGATGAAGCGCCCCATATATGTATGTACATATAACCATATATACTATATGTTCCTGTTTAGGTATTATATGTGGACGACAACGACAAACAAAGCCAGGCAATACAATGCGAACAATCACAGGCAGAGGTGCATTGTCTGGGGGGCCAAATCCACAGTCAAGGCGGTGCTTTGTGGTATTAAAAGCAATATTGCGCATACGCCGAGTAGTACATCCTTTTCAAAGGAATGCCAAATGTGTGTGTGTGTATGTTTGTAAGGTATGCATACGTAGCACACACAGAGCATAATTGCTTATTTGCCGCTTGGCTGGTCATCTAAACCGTAAGCGAATAGATATCCTAACCCCATCCGCCGAATATCGATTGTAATTCATACAAAGCCATTGACCACAACGAACCCGTCCTTGTAACCCCAGGAAAGGGGTGCTTTTTTATGGAAAGAATGGGTGGTAAGGTGGTGCCAGCAAATTAAACTTTCCACAGTAAAGTTTTTTCGGTCTGACGAAAAGTTTTTCTTTTGAATATTCTAATACCAAGAGAGCTATAAAATATGAGCCTGGCATAGGCGGCTTTTAAAGGATTTTCCCAAAAAAAAAACTTAAAGCCAACTCTGGTCATTACGTTTTTCAATGGCTTAGGCTAAAAAACTTTATGAAATCTTAAAGTTTTGCAGCAATTGAAAGCCTTTTCAAAGTTTATAGCATATTTTTGTTGTATTACTTGTCAATAATAATAATTCCGATAAAATAGCCTAGGCTTATTGAATATATAAAGCGGATCAAGAGGAATTGATTTTTTATGCCAATTTCTGTGGCTTTTCCGTTTCACTTTGAATTGAGTTTTTCACTGAAAATGCAGGCAGTCAAAAGAAATCGAAACTGTGGGCCTGAGGGAATTGTGTTATGGGCACTTTCTGTGAACACTTTTGCCGTAATATTTGTGCAGCGAGTGGGAGCAGTTAAATGGCCAACAATTGGCAGCCTCTCAAAGTGCAGTTGCAGCTGCCGCAGCATCAACCGTAATTGCAGCGGCAAAGAAAACGATAACAACATTTCTGGGGCGATCATTATAATCGGGCAATTTGGCCCACGACGATGGCTATGTCTACGTCCTTTCCAAGGACTGGACTCTCTTCGTAGCCGAAGGCAGCCCACCAGCATATATATACTACGAATTGTTATTACAGTTCGCAAAGTCGTTTGCCTGCAGGCTACTAGCATATATACCAGTATATATACTCACATGCTCTATCATAAATTCGGCTTTTATTGACAACATTTTGCCCTGTCACACCACAGAGCGAGAAATATCCTATAAATTTGCAATAATTTTAGCACGTTTTGAAATAGTATATATATTAGAATTTATAACATTTTCTCAAAATATTTTAATTAAACCGAGGTAAAATTATATAAAGTTTAAAACTTTGTGGGTTATACTATTTTTAAAAGGTTCTTATAAATAATTAAAATATATAATTGAAAAACGAGTAATATTTCAATTACATAATACTCTATAGTAAACGGTTATCGAAAGGATTTCTCTTTTTTAAAGCCTGCTTATTTCCAATAAATATATAAAATTAAAAACGGTTTTAAAATAAAATTAAATAATTAAAAAGAGGCTCCTCAATCATCTCACTTTTTTCCTCTGCAGGAGTGGGCCTGGCCAGATGGGCTCGCCTCTCCACTGTTTGTAGACTAAAAAATGTATTAAATGGGAAACTCATTAACGGCTCGTGTTTTGACTGGCCAAAGGCAAGGACCTTCGGATCGGTAGCTTCTGCTCCTGCTGCTCCTTCCCTGCCTATTTTGTATATAGTAATATTAGTAGTTGGCAGGCGACAGGACCACGGACTACATATTGCATGTTGTTTTGGCTCAAATAAGCCCCAACTGGCCGGCAATTTGGCAAACATTCGAATGGGCCTAGGTCGTGGATTGGTATCCGCCAGTCCCAGTCGCATTTAAGTGTTTTGTTATAAATTATTCGTCGCATTTTGCAAAACTGGACAACTGGAATTGCAGTTGCGGCGCAGCCAATGGCTTTTTATGCAACTTTACTGCCCTGTGACCCCGTGACGCATATGTACTCACATCGCATATGTACACACATCGACTCGTACATAACTTTCCGGTTCGCTGGCTCTAAATTGGGTTCACCCTTAAAGTTGGGTTGGCTCTGCAGGTACTGAAAGGTGAGTGGAGTCAGCTGAGCTGCGAGGGGAAATTCAATTTACCAACAGACACTTTAATTATGCAAAGAGAAAATGATTTGGCATAGCAAGTGTTTGTGGTCTCATCGTAGCAAAAGTTTTCCTATTACTTGCCTGGAAAAACAGGGAAAATGTGCAGATGTTGTTAGAAAAAAGAGCCTTTTGAGTAAGGAAGTTTGGGAGGAGTTTAATTGTAGAGTAATTACTCTTTTTACTTGCAAGTAAATGCCTTGAACTAATACGTTTTAGGCTTAGGTACAACTTAAAGTTGCTTACTTAAAATATAATTAACTTACAAAACAAAAAAACAGGGAAACAGAAAAAGCCGGCAAATGTTTTTTAGACATTTTTAAGCATCATAGTTTTCGCGTCTTTTTCTCGAGTTTGAAAGCTTTTCGTATGGCAAACGAGCAACTTTTGTTGAGTTTTGTTTGCAACTGCTTTAGCTACTTGGGGGAAACAACTTTTGTATCGGGTGGGAAGAAAACGTATTTAATCTTATTTTACAATTAGTTTGTTTTCCCACTCGTTTTAATTGAGCTCCGCTGAACAAGTTAGTTTCAAAGCCCATAAAAAGGCAACTAAAGCTGTCATGAGAGCGGTGGCACATGCTGAGTGCCAGTACTTTGGAAAGCTTTCTCTGGAAAATGTGCGAAATGTCCTCTGGCCAAAATTAGCAACAAATACAGTTAGTAGAATGGGAATAAGCAGGTCGAGCTGCAGGTCCTGCAATAGAGTTGCGTGACAGGATGGGCCAGACATGTCTGACATTTGGAAATGCCAGAAACAAAACGAAACGAAAGGCTGGCAGGGATCAACCGACGAGTAAACAAATCGCAGACAATTGACTGACTGACGTGTTGTTTGCAGTGACAAAGGACTCACAGAGAGGGAGAGAGAGAGAGAGGGGAGGTGAGACTGAGTGACAGAGACGGGCAGCCGGCAATTAGAATTCAATGCAGTCAGTATAAAATACAATTAAGAGCCATTTTGCAAAAGTAAACAAGCTGTGCACTAGGGAAAATCTTAGGGATATATGAGGGAATGTTACTTGCAATACTCAAAGGAAAATGTAAGAAGTTCCTATAAAAAATACCTTTTTATTTAAGGTTTATATCTAACTTTTAATCTTAAACACACATTAAAAGTTAAATAATACGTTTTATTTACGAACTTTAGAGCCTCCAGCTTTAAAGACATCCTGTCATAACCATTTTAATCCAATCTCTCAGACATAATTAATATTTTAAATATATACGTACCACACACATTTATTATTATTCTCCAAAATAAACCCAATTATCGCTTGTCATTGTCATATTTTCCCGTGTATCTTCTGCCATGTCAGTAACGGTTTGAGCCCGCGGCGAAATGTGCAATTATTGATATTGATTTTGCAAGCCAGAAAGCAGGGTCTGCGAGCCCATTAAGTAAATCATTCGCCTGTCGAGGCAGTAAAGCAAATTTATTGTTTTTAATGACGTCCCCCCGAGTCCTTGACTGCGAAGTGCTTTCGGTTATTGAAAGGAGCAGACAGATGGCACACACTGTTACACACACACACATTTCGCTTGGCTGTCTGCAACTGCTGCATAAATAACCCGGCACCGAGCCGAAATATTCATTGCATACCCCGAGGCGTGGTGCATGTCGCTCGCCAATTAAACGGAGGAACGCCAACAATTCTGCTCATTTGCAACCGGCAAATTCGTATGTTCGTATGTCGTGTTGGCCCATTCAACTAGTTGGCCAAAGAAAAGCCGTACCCATTCCTCAACCCAATACATTTCCATATCCATTTACCCAATTCTCGCGCCCTTTAGCCGCAACGTCGCAATTCGCTTTTTGTGTGGCGCACTTGCAAAATGTGAGAACCGAAATCGAACTAAATAAATCTTTAAGGAGGCCATTTAACACATTTATTGGGAGTTTTATGTTCTAAAATATTTATTAGTTTTTATTCGATTATAGTTTTTTAAGATATTCCAGAGGATTTCTGTTTGACAGCCCAAAAAAAAATAGTGAATTGGAATTCTTCACAAGTTTTTGAAAGGCATACTCTTTGAATTTATATATCCTATGTATATAAATCAATACTGTAAAGTCATCGTTAAATTAGTATATTTGTTTAATATATATAAAAATATAATCTAAAAAATACATAAATAAAATCTATAACATTTTCCGGAAATTTTCCAATAATATCGATATTTTAACGTTTAAAAAGAAATTTTTCGATTTTTTTAAATTCAATATTTCGTTTTAATCATTTTTCGGTAGGATATTCAGGGCTTTTATACCCCAATTCCTTGCAGTGCCAAGTAATATATTCACGCGGTTAGCTTGGAAAAGCGACTGTCTGCGCTCATCCAGAGCGCAAAAAAGTGGAAGTGGAATCAGCATTTGGCATTTAACATTTAACGAATACATCCAGCACTCTTTGTGGCTGAGCTTGGTCTATTTTCTGGTTACAACTTGGCCCACACACAAGGTCGAAGGTGGGGCAATCCAATTAGGGATAAGAATCGAAAGCAACGAAATCGATGCGGCACTCGATGTTGTAGCAGCCTTAACTCGATTGAAATTTAAATTTATTTCCCTTTTCTAATTGCCATTGCAGAGACAAGCCAATGAAAATGCTAAATTAAAGATAGCGTACAATTGCGAAAGTGGACATTTTTATCGCCAGCAGAAATCATGTCAAATGTGAGTGCGGGAAGAAAACCCATTTCCTGGGGCCCTCGGACTTAAATCAGCTTTTATTTTGCAGCTCCTCTACATGGACAAATCAAATGGCAATGGCGTCTATGCGGTCAAGCCGAACATGGACAACGATAATGCCCTAATGGGAGCATCGGGTGCCACCGCAACCATGACAACAGCAGGGACAGGTGCAGGTGCAGGTGCAGCCACTGCAAACAACATAAACATAATGAACGGAGCTGCCGCAGCTGCGGCAGCTTCCGCTTCCGGCCTGCCCACTTCCGCCTCCAGCGAGGACCTCAGCCAGAGCCTGTCCGAGTACACGGACGCCGACGAGAGCATTTCCGCGCCCACAGAGTTTCTGGCCGAGGTAGGAGCTTAACTGGAAAGCCACTAAATGGGTCATAAAAAAGTGCAAGCTGTAGTTGATTTTCCATTGGATGAACGCATAAAGAATGGCTCTACCTAGGATAGGTGTTGGAGGTTTAGTTATAAAATAAATATATATTCAGATCTATTCTTATAATGATAAATTTAGCTTCAACGTAGGCAAACATTAGCTTTCCATAGTAGATTACTTCAAGTTAAGAAAGGCTTATGATTTCTTTTATGAAATTCCTGCGCCCGCTGGTTTCCTCCATAAATAGCCTCCATTATGTGGCACTCATTATCTAAGCGTGGCACACTTCTCGTTTTTTTTCTATTTTTCGCTGAACCCCACAGCAAGTAGAAGGGTCCTTGGCAGGAGAGCACACAAAGGCGAAACAGAACTTATGCAAATGCAAATTGCTGCGCTGCCAAAGCAGATTGCGGATTTAAGTTAAAGTCCTTTCGGCGGCAGGATTACACCACTGGGCGCACTTGGGCGGGCTTATTGATTGCTAATAAATTGCTTTCGAGCGCATTCAACTTTCAGCAGAGTCAACTTTTCTGTCCTCCTGCCGCAATGTGGGCCACTGGACCAGAAGCGGGCGGGCATAGCAGGCACATATAAGCCTTTGTTGTTCGGATGTTATGAGAAAATTCAAAAGGATTTGATGGCATTTCCCTTAAACGTGTATTGTGCGAGACTCGAGTGCTTCGTGCAAGGTACCGTACTGTATTGTGCGTTCTTTATATTTTCTCCTGCAGTTCCTGTCCGCCGTGATGCTGAAGGACTACAAAAAGGCATTGAAATACTGCAAATTGAGTGAGTATTATAAGAATCTTTTAGACAAAGTATGTCGCAATATTGGAAAGGGCTTTATTTATCTTATCTATATTGTTTGGGGTGGATTATAAAGTTCGAAATGTGCTGTCTCCCAGATTATGCCATGAAATATAACCCAATATTTGCACATGAAATCTGACGACAACTTTCACCACCTTGCTTAATAACAGCTTACTCCAAATAATTAAATAATTAATTGTACATTTGTAATTAATTTTAAATGACACTCTGAAAACCTAAAGCGTCCTTGATTTAATAAACATATTCATTTTCCATGGTACCATACAGTTCTCCAATACGAACCCAACAATGCCACGGCCAAGGAGTTCTATCCGCTCATCCTGGACAAGCTGAGGGCGGGTAAGTAGTTAACCCTGGTTAAAGGTGACTGCAGTTAATTAATCGTATTTCCCCCAGTGGCCACATCCAGCGACAGCGATGAGAACTACAATAAATCTTCATCGCCCGACCTGGCTCTGGACCTGCATGCCTCCGATGTAGAAGCAGATGTTGATGGCGATGACGGTGGCGATGAATGGAGATGCGGATGTGGATGTGGATGCCGATGCGGATGGCGACAGCGAGAGCAGCAACAACTGCTCCGAGGAGGATAATGGATGGGGTGACGACGAGATAGACAACGTGGATGTGATGGATGGCGAGGAGGAGAGCAGCAGCAGTGGCGATGACTTCGATTTGCCCATAGACGATGCTGGGCAGGATCCAGTGGCTCTGGCTGTGCACACTCCCCATTCACACACTCTTTCCCACTCCCACAACGATTCGGGATCCTCGAGGAATTCATCCAGTGGCGGGGGTGGACGCAGCGACAACACCACTCACTCCTACTCCAGTTTGCTGCTGGAGGAGGAGGACGACATTGTGCCGGTTAGCCTCCATTTCGGTCTGAAGGATAATGCAGCTGCCGACCTGGATGTGAGCAATGGTAAGATGAGTTTTCCTACAAATGAATCTGGATTTTATTAAAATCCTTTTATTCCAGGCAACAAAGTGCCCTCCGCCTCGTGCAGCGACTCGGAGTCCCCGACAGAGCCGCTGACCCAGCGCCTGGCGGCCATTCTGCGCTCCAAGTGCGGTGTCTCCGGCGGCGGCGGGACGGATGAGCCCTATTAAAAATATATACACAAATATTTAATTTAACACTGTGCGGGTATTATCTTTGGATTGCGAAACGCTTGCTGAATGAAGAGGATCAATGACAACTTCTGGAAAAGAAAAATAGTTTGATTTTCTATCTGGCCGCACAGTGTCGTCTCTACATCTACATTTATATATTCTTGTATAACTCTATAAAGACCGTAAACTCCACCAGCCCTTGCCCGACTAGTCTCTCCACTAGTGCGATCGCTTTACGAACCTAGAAACCGTCCCTGACAGCATACTCTCGTATCTCGTAACTTGTAATTCGTACTCTGTATCTTGTATCTTGTATCTCCGATAGCTAAGTTTTTGATCGAGTCTCCCTAGGACAAACATATCGTACAAACTCAATAAGTACTTATATATATATACATCAATACCTATTTATACCACATACATATATATACTGTACATGTTTATCCTAGATATATAGCCGCAGAACCCAATAAAGATATACTCGATACCGTAAGACGCATATAGCGGAAATCGCGAAACAGAATCAATATATAGATTTACATAGATTTACACGTATATATTTTTTAGTAAAAGACACCCATTCAGAACGCACAGGACTTGGAATGCTGCTTTACATAATTGCATTTGATAGAGATCGATTTTTCCCCACAAAGATAACTAGAGATGAGAGAGGGAGTTACGATAAGGATAAGTCTGACAACGGGTGGAACGAACGAATGAGTGTAGAACTACAACTGAAATGGTCCAAAGTCACAAAACTACGTAGATGAGTGTAAATAGATATATTTTGTATTCGATTAAGCCATGTACTCTCGGTTCGGTTTAGGTTCTATAAGTTAACGAGGATGTAACTCTAAAAACTCCCCCTTAATATCTATTATTCAGCAAATATATTTGTAACCGATAAGTTTTTCCAATTATATTGTTGAATTACATTATATTCAGAATGGTCTGTATGTTTACGAAAGACAACAATTGTAATAATAAAATGAGGCAAGAAAGCTGGAAAAGGACTTGCATTTTTAATCGGAGGTAGCAGGAGTGGGTTTTGGTCTGCTCCACGCTTTGCCTGCAGTGCACACGCAAAGTAGCAAACGAAACAAAATAAGGGGTTCTGATCCTCTAGACACCTTGCTTTAAAGCTGCTTTCCATTAATTTAAGAACTGACAAACTCTTATATATATTAAAAAACACACTTTTGTTTTGTTAATCAAACATTTGCTTTTTTATTTTTAATCCATTATTATCCAAGATCATTCTTATTATTCGTAAATTTTGTTATTAACATGACTCGCAATCATTTCGTATATATGTATGTATGTATGTTGTTTTTGTCACTTACTGGGTTTTTATAAAACTTTACTGGATGATATTCAAAATGGGATGTTTTTAAAACATTTGCATAATCAAACTCCATTCTGTTTCATTGTTTTTTTATGTTTTGTGAAATGCATAAAAAATATACAAAAATTGCAGTTGTCTTGTATAATATTATAAAAAGTTCTTTGCTTTTTCACTTCTTTTTATCCAATGTATCATTTTGATATGTGTAACAAACTACTTTGATTAAATATATATTTAATATATTTTCCTTGCTCTCCGAATACTGCTCCGTTTTCGTTTTAATTCGCTTCCTATTATCGTTATATCTTTGTTGTTGGAGTTGTAATGATCTTTTCCAGCACCAAGTTGAAATAATACAAATTAAATTACAGCATAACAAAATTTGTTCTATTAGTAAGATTCATATGTTTCGTTTGTAAACTATTTTCTCTTGTAAGTTGCTCAAAAAAATCAGGTAATGAAGCTTTGTTTGTTTTCGTTTTGTGTGGCGTATACTTATTCTGTTTTAGTTGACATCTTAAGTGTGAATTGAGAAGTATATTTTAGATGCGGCGCAAAACAAGTTTTAAATCAACTCGAAAGAATTTCTTACAGTTCTTACATATATCCCTTATCTGAGCATAACAATATTTAACATACTTACTCGTGGTATTCTGAAGAGCTGAATATTCAATAAGACTTTAAGATTTAAGATGTGTGCTGCGTATGAACAATTACCTTAAAATAGCAAGATGAATAACGCCAGGTTTTTTGTCTCAATTGTCTCTCATGCAAAAAAATTGCTTGAATATGAAAATTTAACTGCATAGGCGTTAGGCATCTTAATATAATACGGTTTTTCGTATAAACCTGCTAAGACTGCTTGTGTGTTTCATGTGCCTATGTGAGAGTGTTGTGTGTTTATAAAGAGTATATATAGTTTATATCTATATGTAATACGCGCTTAAGTTCGATTCTCGTTAAAAAGAAACATTCCTTTGAAAACTTCAGGTGTTTGCTTGTACTTTCCAGTAGAATTAGAATACAATTACAATAATTACACATTTATAGACCTAAGTGATGTCTGAGGGGTGTTGGCACTACGTTGGGAAATTAAAGAAATAAATACAAAAACATAAAATCGATTTAAATGTATTTTATTAAAAAATACAACATTAAAACACAGAAATTAATACGTAACGTATACTACTACAAAGTAAAAGTAAAAGTTACAATTTGAAAGTTTAAGAAATTATAAGGCATTTATAGAAAAATTGTATAGAACTTAACTTTAAACTTATGGCTACCTGGTGACGACGAAAGGGAAATAATAGCTATAGTTTAAAAGGCTAGATAATAATCTTCAAACAAGTTGTACGTTATATGCTTCGTTTCTTTTTAGAAGTATGTATGGTTATCAGTCAATGAAGTCAATGTGGGAGAGTTATTAACACATCTGCACATAGCGCCCTAACACTCTTTGTTCTGTATCGCTCAGTGTAAACTCACGTTGAACAGATGCAAGATCATGGCTGTTTGTCGACCTATTTCGATGAACAAAAACATTATCCTAAAGACTTTATGTGGTATTGGCTTGGCTGATGACGATCTGCGCTTAATTATCAAACTATCGATCGACTGCTGAGCGAGAAGGGCTTTCCATTTAATTTCTGGAGAGCCGCAGACACCGCTAGAGATGGCCTGCGGCTTAATACCGCTTCTATAAGCAGTTGGTCGACTCCTTGGCGTCATCAATGTTTGTTATGTTCTTGATCAGCAGCTGGGCTGACGGATACTTGTTAAGCTGCGCGAAGCGCTCCATTACGCACGACGAGCTAAGACGGGCTTCGGCGTCGTGGTCCCAGCACTCCTCCATGGTGTCGCAGAACACATTTAGACCCTGTCATAAATGAAGCGTATTAATAAATCTGTAATTAATAGTTTGTTTTCACTCACCTGATGGGTTCGCCAGGCGGTAAGAAGGCGCGGGCGCAGCTTTTTCATCACCACGCTTTCCTGGACTTCGTCCAGAGTGGGTCTCTGGCCCAGCTCCGCCTCGAAGGGCAGCTGAAACTCGCCAACAGGCCCAGCGATGTCACACCGCGAGACCATCTCCCAGAGAACCAAGCCGCAGGCGTAGACATCTATGCGTAGGAACGCATCTCGATTGAAATTAATGGCACCTTCTAGCACCTCCGGCGCCATATAGCGACGTGTTCCCACCTGGCCGTGAGTGTCGCCGCACGACTTGCCCGGCTGGAAGATCATGGCCAGTCCAAAGTCCGCTATGCAGGCCGTAAGATCGCCCTTGAGCAGCACATTTTTCGACTTAAAGTCTCGATGAGCTATGGAGGGCTTGAGTCCATCTGTTTTGGAGCCCGGGATCTCCTCGTGCAAATGAGCCAGACCATTGGCCATGGACTCGGCAATGCGGCACAATTCCGGCCAGGTGATGGTGTGTGATTTGAGGTAGTCGCACAGAGATCCATTGTGCTGGTACGTTGATATTAGCCAGTATTCCGGTTTGTCCATGTGTTTCTCCACGCCCAGGAATTCAAGGATGTTGGGGTGTCGCATACGCGGCAGCTTATAGATGTCATTCTCCGCCGTCCACGACTCCTTCTCCTGCATGCGAAAGATCTTGACGGCCACATCCTGGCCATGTAACTTGGCCTGCCACACATCACCGAACCGACCGCTGGCCTTCTGCTCCAGCAGCTGAATGGGACGATTGCACAGCAGTGGTGATGCATTGGTAATCTCCGCCTCGTGCTAGAAATCGGAAGTATCAAGATGAGTAAAATAGTGATCAACAGGGCATTTACTCACCGTGGGTATTTCGTTAAAGTGCGCCTGCTTGCGGCGTCGGTAGAGGAAGAGGCCCATGCCCACAATGACCATGAGTACGCTGAAGATGGAGGTGCCAATGTAAATGTACATCAAATTGCTGTCATCCTGCGTCTTCTCTTTGGGCACTGCAAGGACACACACGGGATCGAAAATATGGGCTTTAAACGCTGGCTTGCCACAGGTGAACAACATCTCGAGTGGCAGCAAGCACTGCGCTGCTGGGGTGGCCATATAAAAGGCAAAACGAAAACCAAAAAACGAAAGTTCGCCCCCAATTTCGCATTTCTTTTTCCCCTCATTTTGTTTCGAGATAAAAGTAAGCTAGGGCCCAAGAACAAAACAACAAAGCGCAGGGCACAAAAGACGCTCTGGCAGGCAACAGCAAAGGGTTAGGAAGCTCCAGAAGTCAAAGGCAAAGGCAGCAACACCCCAAAAATAAAAACAAAGGTATGAAAGTCAATCGACTAGTGAATACCTGGTGTTCTGATTAATTTCGAGTACTACATGACTTAAAATAGGCTGCTGTCTATTAACTAAACAATTTTTTC
Source organism: Drosophila nikananu (assembly GCA_008042635.1). Taxonomy (NCBI): domain Eukaryota; kingdom Metazoa; phylum Arthropoda; class Insecta; order Diptera; family Drosophilidae; genus Drosophila; species Drosophila nikananu. Next base: position 13,655 of record VNJV01000975.1, on the reverse strand, counting down.
TAACTTCGTTTTTGTATCCAAAACAGAATAAATGATATATAAAAGCACCTAGGGAACAAATCATTGCTACCAAGAAATATTAAATAAACTGAAACGAAAACAATTTCTCATACACCAACTCGAATATATCCAATATACCCTAAACTCAACACTTGTACCTAACTATAAAAATAAAACGAACCAGCGAACGTGCACAGGAGGGCAGAAATTGCAACACATGCTGCTCCAAAAGGGGTTGCTGGGCCTGTAGATGCAAAAAAAAGGAATATACAACAAAATGGGGGAATGGGCGCCACTTCTCGTCGAGAGTTCGTTAACACGAAAAACGCTGCACCGGATGGGCAAGGGAGCGGGACTTTGTGGGAAAAGTAAAGGCCTCCCCCTCGTACAACTTGAAGATGCAATAAAAAACGAGTAACAAAAAAAAAACAAAAAATAAATAAATATGCAAACGGAAAACATAACAAAATTGGGGTAAACACTGCCAAGACAAATCCGCGCAGTAAAGCTAGAGAGAAACCGAAACCGAATACGAATCCCCAACCAGAACTCACCTTGCGTGGTTGCCTCTGTTGTGGTTTTAATATATTTGTGGTCGGAATTGCAGCGCGATCCCTTGCAGCAGCAGAAGAAGATGTTCTCCTGTCGCGGCTCCCCGGTCACGCACTCCGTCTGATTGCACTCGTGCATGTATGTGAAGCAGCCCTTCATCTTGATTCGCATGGCGCCTAAAGGGGGAAACGAGAATGCAATCAGTATTCCGGCAAAAATGCCCATTTGCCACTAGGCTCTCCTCACCCGTCGTCTCGTTGGTGCTCCAAAGCACATAGCAGCTGGGAAACTTGTCCTGCTCCACCTGACAGTGTTCGATCCGCGTTTCACAGTCCTGGGATGTGTTACACATCTTCTCGTCAAAGTGCTCGCAGGCGATGTTGTGGTGTCCCTCGGGCAGGATCGATCCTTGGATCCCAATTAGACAGCAGGCTAAAAATACACAAAAGTTATTTATTAACGCCTTGTCATAAGCCCGATTAAGGGATCAAAGTTAATGGAATTATCGGTTAGAAGCGCTCAAAGAAAGGGGAAAAAATAAAGCCGAGTATATTTGGGGAATGGGGTCCCTCCTCTCTTTCGGAGCGCATGAAGAGGGGAATCTTTGTGGGCGCTATCCTTTGTACACATATCGCATGCCCACAAGAAGGGGAGATTCGGATCCTAAGCTGGGGACCCTTCTCTCCCATTGAAAGCCACCCCATTTGGGCACGGAATTAGCCCCACTGGCCACACACCAGCCTTTGAGTGGGCATGGCCCCAATGCACGGATATGCACTGCCTGCACAATGGGCCCAATATCATGCCAACGAGTTCATCTGGGTCAAGCCACACAGTATATGCCATGTATATGCTCTAATTCAGTGATAGTCAAAGCGCAGAGTTTACTAATTTGAAGGCTCAAAACATTAATTAGCACTGGCGATATCTAGAGAGCCTACACCTGACAGATTGGCTGACGCAATTATTATTTTAAAATATTCTAGTTTTCAAATAATACTTATTAGTACATTTTTAAATTTTATTAAAGACATTTTGTAGCTATAATGAAACCAAAATACTCCCCTTCACTTGTACGGTTTAATATTTCAACTTGACTATTTACTGTTTGACCCCACAGTCCTTTGGGGGTAATCGGATCGCTGGTTCCGTTTGTGAGTGTGTGTGTTGGGGTTCGTAAGCGTGCATGCTTTATAGTAAAGTAGATACATAAGCAGGCACATTATGCACACAGAAAGGGATGGGTTTAAAGTGGCGCTTGTGGAGAAAAAAGGAAACAGCAGCAGGAACCGAAACAACAACAACAGCAACAGGGAGGAGAGCGCATTGCGCCATAGTAAGAGAGAGAGAGAGAGAGTGAGAATAGGAGAATGTGGCCAACAGAGAGAGTGGGGGGACTATAAGGAAGAGAGAGAAACCAGAATCCGCCATCCAACAACAAGTTTCTAATGCAGCTCCATCCATTCAAAGAAATACTCGGCGTACAAGCACTAACACAAATGCACAGATACGGATTGGGCAAACAGGATACATATCCGATAAAATAAATACCCTGTAAAGGAGTTGTTTAGGGATTTATAATGGCTTACTTTAATCTTATCTATTAATCATCTTAAGAATCTGCATATACATTTTTCTAGTGTCAAACCAATATACCCTGCTTTTATCTATTCCTAGAGCCATCTGCTATTAATAAAGTAATAGTGGACATGTATATGAAATCACGCACGCGACTAAAATATTTTGTACATAGGACCGAAAGCGCAGATAGTATTACAGAAATATGATGCGGATATAGTATATAATGTTATTGACAGTGACAACCCGGCAGTAAGGCGCCAATAAGGGCGCACACACACGCTCTATACATACCCAGCAATAGCTGCGCCGTTAGATAAAGCAGCAGATCGTATTTGTTGGACATTGTTATGCGTTATCGCCACCCGCTAAACTTGTTTACAGCTCTGCGTATTACGTATACGCCTTGATTGCTCAGATATAATTGCGGAGTAGTAAAGTATAAAACTATCTTTTATGTATTTGCTTATTTTTGGCACACAGTTCTGGTTGGGATTTGTTGTGTTCACACTTCCCCTCTCCCTCTTGCTCCACGATGCACTGCACTCTCTTTTCGTGTATACTATGTGTGTGGGTGCGAGTGTGTGGGTACGCAGCGGATTTGCTGGCCACACGCTGCTTGCATGCACATTTTTCACTGATTTTCGAAGGGTTTTCCGAGTGATTTAATCACTTTTAACCGGCGCACAACTGGAAAGCACCTTGCACTGCACTTTGCTTGCATTTACAGAGCTGCAGGCCTGCTTTTCGCGACTTTTTTAAGCGAGCACGTCTAAAATTTATATCACGATTTTTTGTTTGCCCAAATATCGAAACTGCGATATATTTATTTGATATTTTTCGATATTTTTGCTGCAAGGGTCACTTAGCTATTTTCTGGGCAGATCTGGCTATTTTGTCAGACTGGAAACCACTCAATTTTGCAGAAGCTAGTTTTAAATATTTGGCTACTTTACAAATTAAATTAGCTAGTTTTTAGCTCTTTTTGAATAAGAAAGTAAATGAAGTGAATTTATTAATTTTTTAGGTTTTGATACAATAAAAAAATATACTAAATACTTTAAAAAAAGTTACTTAATTACTTAGCTATTTTTTTATTTAATTTGAGCTATTTTAGGCCTGGCTTGAAACAGCGACCTATACTTGGCACCACTGGATAGGGAAAGGAAGAAACATCGAAGCCATCATCGATGTCATCAATGAAACATCGTTTAAATTCTATATATAATTAATTCTCCATATTTGTTTATAAAATTGTATTCTTTATTCACGTTGTTTGTCCTTTTCTGCTCTCGATCCAAGAAAGTATGCCATACCTTGTCATCGATAGTACCGATAGAAGGCCGCAGACTGAGATTTTAGAGTTTTCTAAGAACGGTCTCACTAACAAAGATCAACTGGAATTTTCTGAAGGTGTGTTTTTGTTGCTGCAATAAAAACCTTCCAAATAATAAAGAAAACAAAACTGAAACATCAAGGTACAATATGGGAATATATCTTTACGTCCTTTTCCATTTTTCCATAACATTTACTCTTTAATGTATGCTTGAAAGAAAGCTTTCAGTGGCCAAAATCCGGTCTTCGTCCCTCAAACATGGCGTCGCTTTAGAGTTAATTGCGTCTTTTTCTTTGGCAGGTATCTTCGTCAACTGCAAATTTTCTTGACTATAAAACATGACTGGACGCGGCAAGGGAGGCAAAGGATTGGGAAAGGGAGGCGCCAAGCGTCATCGCAAAGTGCTTCGTGATAATATCCAGGGCATCACCAAGCCCGCTATTCGCCGCTTGGCCCGTCGCGGCGGTGTAAAGCGTATCTCCGGCTTGATTTATGAGGAGACTCGCGGTGTGCTCAAGGTAAGTAATGGCAAATGCAGCTAGAGGCCAGCTTACAAAGCCAATGCTTCGCAGGTCTTCCTTGAGAACGTTATCCGCGATGCTGTCACCTACACGGAGCACGCCAAGCGCAAGACCGTAACCGCCATGGATGTGGTATATGCTCTCAAGCGCCAGGGACGCACCCTCTACGGCTTCGGCGGCTAAGGTGTTGGCCCGCTTTACTTACTTTGACATAAATATATCCCATAAAGCTAATTACTCGATCGAATTGAAATGTAACCAGTAATCAGTCTCTAAAATCTTAATCAGAGTCAGTTATGTATTCCACAAAGATAATCACATAAAAAAATAAATATAAAAAAATAGGCTCGCTTAGAGCACAAAAATTGGGTAAATCTTTAATGACAGGCTTACTTGAAATGGTAAATAAATTAAATTGTTGGGTGGGCTGTACGGCTAACTTTAGCTTAAATACCATATGATAAAAACACTTCGTCCATGAAAACAAAAATGTTAAAAAATCTAAATAGGTAGGTATAGAAATTCTAGGCTTACTCAACTTAGAGCTCCAACAAGAAAAATTGCTAGAGCCTAGATCACTGGTCGTTTTTACGAAGAGTAAAGGAAAGGTAATATTTATGGCTGCTTCGATGCAATCATGATATTCCCATTAGTTTATTTTCAATCATAAGGAACTTTTTCCCACAAAATAATGAAAAAGAACTTAATACAAAAAATATCCTCACGTAGAGCACACAAATATAGTAAATCTTTAATATCAGGCAATTGGGAATTCCCAAAAGTTATGTTTTTGTACATTTTTATTTGGCACAGCTTGGCAGATGGCGCAACGGAGACGTGCAAAGTGGAGGTCCTTGGGGGTACAACAACTGCAAATTTAGCCCTCCCTGCCCTGCCCCTATCCCCGTAGATTTGAGTTTCATAGGTGTTGCCGCTGCCCGCTGCTGCTGTGATGTGATGCTGTGTGTGAGCACTCCTACGAGCACTGCTCTCTTTTAGGTTGCTGCATCGACTGGAAGGCGTATCGCGGTGATAGTTTCTGGTCCCGACCACCCGCATCGCCGTCGCCGCCACTGTCCGTCGGTGGCATGGACACAACGTCTTCCGTGTGCTTGCGTCGCGTAAAAACCTGCATAGAGGTGAACTTCCCAGAACCAGTTTCAGATCCGGCGCGTAACGTTGCGTCCGTAGTTTCCGAGTCTGAGTTGTCTGAATTGTCCACCGTGTCATCGGTAGAGCAGAGTTCCTCGTAGTTGGACATGTAGCTCTCCATGTGCATATCACCGATTTGTACTTGCAGCAATGACTCGTCTGTCTTGGTTTTGTGCCGCTTTTTGGCCATCTTGACGTTGGCGTTGGCCCTGCGCTCAAAACTGTTGACGTACTGGGCCACATGGCCATCACCACCGCCACCCCCGTAGCAACCGCCAGCGCTACGCCTCTGTGACAGGGCTTCCGCAAGGCCGGAGGGTTTCGGAATATTCCGGGCTCCGTTATCGCCCATGTAACCGTTCTCATAGCCGCGCTTCACCATGTGCTGCTCCCTCTCGTAGGCATATTCGTAGCCTGCATCCCCGGCGCCGTCGTAACGCTTGGCAGGACTCACCATTGCACTGTCACCAATGTCCGTCTCAAACTGCACAGCAGGATTTAGCTTGAACTGGAGAAAGATAAGGGTATTAGTTGATTTTTTCTTTAATCAGCTTGATCACACTCACATCGCGTTCGTTGGCAAACTCGTGATCCGACTTGGACTCGTGGTTCTTTGCCTTGCTATCCTTGGTGTTGGTCTCCACATACTTTATCTCGCTGCGCACCTTGCGCACCTGCAGCTGTTTGCGATGGGTGGTCTGCTGCTGGTATTTCTCTTCCTCGAACACTGAATCCTCCATCTCCGATGGACTTGCCTCTGCCGGCTCCAGATCCTCCTCCTCCTCGCGCAGGGTTCTCAACGGCTGATCCCCGTACGGATGTTGCATCTGCATGTGAGTTGGAGACAGCTGCTTGAGCTGCTGATCCAAGGATGGATGCTGCTTTTGCATGTGACTTGGGGATTGCTGCTTGGGCTGGTATTGCATTTGCTGTGGCTGTTGCTGATCCTTGCGTAGCGTGCCCATATCGCTGCGGGGCGATATCTCCGGACTGGTAACAGCACTGTTCACCAGACGATTGAAGTGCGTCTGGCGGTAGCTCTGGGAACTGGAAAACGAGAAAACAAAGGGACTAGGCTTATATAATCGAGCCTAGAGATTCACTGGGAATTGACTTACTCCTTGATCACCTCTGGCGGGGTCTCAACGCGTCCATATTCGTTGGCCATATGCGGATGGCCGCCCGACTCCATACCCTTCTCGAGAACCATGTTGTGTGAATTGGTGTTCATTAGCTGGTAGCTGAGCTTCTGGTTTAGCTTCTCGGCCTTCTTGCGCAGCGTCCGCTCGAAGGAAAGCTGCTCCTCCAGTGTCTTGATGTGGACCAGCAGCTGGGATACGGTTACCTTTTTGTTCTTGGGCAAACTCTGCAGTCCATTAACACAGCTTAGGTCGTACTCTGGCTCCAGTTTCTCCTCGGCTGGTTCACCCAGTTGGTCGCGGATGCTTCGGAGCAGGAACTTGCTAATGCCTTCGTTGTTGCGTACATTGAACTCAGTGATGGCCGTGTTGATGGCGAGGCAGTCTAGGATCAGGTTGGCACCAACATCCGTGAGGCCGCAGCCCTCCAAGTCGATTTCTGTAGGATTAGGTGGCAGTTAGAGGCAGGAATCTGGAACCAGCGCTAATTAACTCGTATTAACTCTTTATCCAGGCATCCTCCTTCAGGACCTCGGCTATCATCTGGACGCCATTATCCCCCAGCTCCGGATTATTGGCCAGCAAGATGTTGCGCAGCCCGCCAATGGTGTTCACGTCCACACTGCGATACCGCAGTGACTTCTCCCAGCCCTGGCTGAAGCGAGTTATCTTTTGCATCTGCGGATGTCGATGAAAAATATTATAACATGTCTAAAAACTGAAGGAATATCCCACCCTCATCATGTCAGCAACATGCTCAGCTCCCTTGGAGGTCAGGCCGCACTCGGAAAGGTCAAATGTTTCGATGCGATTCAGGTACTTGGCCGTGTTGCAGACCACCTCACAGCCTCGGTCACCGATGTTGGACTTGGAAAAGCTCACCGTCTCCAAGCACTCATTGTCGGCCAGAGACTGCAAACGGGCGGAGAAGGATCTTTAAAACATGTAACCAAGCGGATATATACCCCATTTTTACCTTGGCAATGGTTTCTATATAGCCATCCTGAAGCGGCAGTCCTTCCAGCTTCAGCACACTCAAATTTTTGTTGCTCGAAACGCAATTGGCAATCGCCTGCACTAAGCTCCCAAAGATAAAACGCGTGAAGATCACTGGTCGCTGGCGAAAGAGTCTGGCACGCTTCTCTGTGTCAATGGGGTCGATGTTGGCTGCCCAAAAAATATAAGAAAATGTATATATAAAGGAAGGAAGGAAGAAGCTATCTCTCATAGATGTCTCACATTGCGGATAGCTGCGACGCAGACGCACCACCAGCTGCTGGAGCACCAGGTCGTGGTGCAGTGCCTCGGTGAGGAGCAACCAATCGTTGACCGCCAGCTTGTCGCCGCACAGCTCCAGGTAGTTGGTTGTCGCGTTCGTCTTGCTACGGATTTCCGGGACGGGTGCCAAGTTCTTGGCGCGGCACAGCTCCATGTAGCGGAAGTGAAACGACCGGCTCTTGCTCGATTTCTTCACCACTGGCGGCAGGGTCACCAGCACGCTCTTTCTTGCCACTTCGTTGGTGCTGCCTTTCGGCTGCGCCATTCGAGCTACTGACATTTTAGTATAGATCTTCGGATCTGTGGTAAGTCGCAGGACATTTACACAAGTAAAACATAAAATATTCTTACCAAAAAATGAGTTACTAGTCTAATAAAAGTTTTCTATAATTGACTTAAAAATCGAGGTATTATAAAAACGGGTTTTGACTGATATCATAAAGCCCCGAAAGGAGTATTAAAATGTATATATTCATTCATCATTTTATAAGATTTTTTTTTTTTGAAAATTAAATTTTAAAAATGTAATAACTATGTTAAAAATACAGTAATTTGAATTCGGAAAACTGTCCTGAGTTAGTATTTATAAGGCTAATGAAACTGCGTACTGAATTTCAATTTATTAAAAAAATATTTTTTTTTCAAATTTTTTCGTTTACAATTTTAACAATTTACCCCTTAAAAATATTGAAAAAATTTGTAAAATTTTTTTTCCACCAGTCATGTCTAGATCGACTCGGCTTTTGATGCTGATCAAGAATAAATAGGATTTATAGGTTCGGAAACGACTCCTTTACTGAGTTCTGTGCTTCTGACTGATATTATAAAGCCCCGAAAGCAGTATTAAAATGTCCACAGTTTTATAAGATAATTTTTTGGAAAAGTAAATCTTAAAAATTTAATAACTAGGCTAAAAATACAATAATTTGAATTCGGAAAACTGTCCTGAGTTAGTTTGTATAAGGCTAATTAAACTGCAAACTGAATTTCATTTTATTTTTAAATTAATTTTGTTTCAATTTTTTTCGTTTACAATTTCAACAATTTAACCACTTAAAAATATTAAAAAATTAAAAAAAAATGTTTTCCACCAGACTGGCTTGATCGACTCGGCTGTTGATGCTGATCAAGAATATATGAATTATAGGGTCGGAAATGACTCCTTCTTTGAGATATGTGCTTCAGACTGATATTATAATACCCTGCAAGGGTATTACAAGTCACACAGAACAACAACTGTACCTAAGTTAATAATAAACTAATCTCTTAAATCAAGTAGAGTACTCTCTTGTATTATCAACCCTGTGTTTAACCTTCAAAAATTGCATAAGCACTTCCGGTGTCCAGTGACCAGGGGGGCTTTTCCAGCTTTCCAGCGGCTTGATCCGAGAGCTTGCAAATGGTAAACAAACAAAGAAAAGCTTGCGGCGCATACTAGTCACTCATTTGTTTATTGTTTATTTGCCGGCGGAATTTACGCTTGGCCAATTACTCGCGTGCCTGCACTCATTCTATCCCTGTCGCACCCGGTGTGCGCAGGGTTGCCATGGCTCTTAACGATTTCCATGCAGAGCGCGCGCGCTGAAGTCTCGTTAGCTGGCTTTTTGGCCTGCAACTTCAGTCTTTTAGCGGCTGTCGAGGAAAACACTTCAAATTTCGGGCTTGCGAGTTGTCGACTTTGTGAGTTTCGGTTTCGAAAGTGCAAAAAAAAAATATTAACTTTTTTTTCGTGAAATTCATTCACGAAATTAGGTAGAACTTTAAAAGAACTCTGCGTGTCTTGTGGCACGTTCCATCATTAAAGTGATCTCTGCGTACTTAGTGTCATTCTATGTTACCCCGCTTTTTAAGCAGTTTTTTTAGAAGTCGAGTTCCGGTTCGTGCATTGCCCAATTTGGAAGCGTGCGACACGTTTATTTAATGCGGTTCCATTTCCATTTTCATTCGGTATTCTATATTGCGTACTCCATATGTGTTTGCCCGTGCGGGGTTCTTGACTCATGCCTAATTACCAGTGACGTCGAAGCCGAAGCCTTTCGAAAATGTGTCAGCCACGAAATTTCCCGGTAGTTCCCAGTTTCTCTCTGGCTAGTTCTTAGTTGAGAAACACTCGAGTGTGACACCAGAACCAGTTGGCTTCCCCTAATTACTTGGCACAGCCTAAAGTGAGTGACGAAGGATAAGGAAGTGACCAGAAGAAACCCCATCAAAAAGGATACTCTTTCGCCAGGAATACCTATGAAGTAGGGCGTAAGTCTGGAACCAGTTTGCATTCCTATTTCAGCTTGTGGCACGCTTTTAGCGGGGGAAGATACTTGGGAGGCTTCCTTGTCACGAGGGTCCTTAAGGGTGACTTCTAGTTTTACACGAATTTCAATGTATTTACAGTTGTAAGTGCCTTCCGAAAATAACTATAGCTGGGGTGTGAAATACTTTTACAACAATATAACAATCACATTGTTATATTTTTATTTATAATAAAGTTAAGATTTTATTAAATTCAAGTTATTTCCTAAATTTACAATAGTACCTTTCTTATTGAAAGGGACATGCACCTAAGAAATCAAATACCTTACATTTATTTAAACTAATTAGATTATTAAATAAAACTAGTTGAAAATATTTAACAAACAAATAAATGGGAGTACAGGCTAAAGAAGAATTTCAGATGTAATAGGAATGAATATTTAGTAATTAAAAAAAATAAGAATGAACAACTTGTCGGAAGACACTATATTAAAACTAAACTAAACTACAAAATATATTTTACACTTTAGAACACAGAAATGGGTTCCATTTAGATATTTAGAAATGTAATTTGTACTTCTAATTTGTATCTTAAATACAAATACAAATACAAAATTTCCCACAAAATCCGCCTTATTGTAAAGCTAAAGCTTAATCTAAATTTAAGTCAAAAATATGTTTATAAATTATTATATTTGCTATTTCTGCTGGCCTTAATTCGTTACACCAACCTTCAAGTACTCATCTTGTAATGGGTTTATGATCTTGATACTCATTTTATTTTTTTTCTTTGCAATAACTCAACGGGGTTATTCGCACCTATTTAAGCTAGGGTTTTAGTTTTGCGCAGGGAAGCCTGAAGATCAGTCTTAACTGAATTTCTGTGCAATACCACGACTAAGGTCAGAGTTTAGCTCAAGGACTTGCTGCTGCCAGCTCTTGCCAAAAATGAATTGTTTAATTGCCCGAAATGTAGAAATACTTGCAAGGCAGATTCGAAATAGAAAAATGCAAAAATACTGGCACGAAAATCGAGACAGAAAAGGAGCCGGAGTGTAACGAACAAATTGCCAACGACACCAAAGCTGGGCCAGACCATCAGCAGAAGCTCCATTTGAGCCAAGATCCAGAGCTGCTCGGCTGGCAAAGTGAGACGGATGCGGGCGTCGCTTGAACCCGGGTCCACGTCCACGGGTTGTGAGTTGTGAGTCAAAAACCCAGCTACCGCAACGGAGTTAGGTCTGTGCTTCACCAAAGCACAGAAAGAAACATTTTTGCAATAAAATTTAAGTCGATTTATAATTTATTTATAAAATACATTATATAACAATTAAGTAGTAAGGTTAATTGGGAACAAAATAATCTGTTTTGGAAGCAAATTAAGTATTTAAAATGTCAGATCCTTTTTAAGGTCCTTTCTGGGATTTTAAATATATGAAAAAATATAGGAATCATCGTATTAAACTTGTTGTTTTGTCATTATCGTTATAACCATAAAAATTCTATAAAGCATTATAATCAAATTAAAGAATACATTTCAAATAAATTAAAATGCTTTCTTTTGTGTTTAGCTCTTTCCTAACTTTATTAAAAAATAATAACTATATTTATTAATTTTATTGCCTTTATGGTGTCTCTTTACTCATATTTTTCCATGTGTACACTCTTTTGTCTGCCCGGCAGCCAGCAAACAATTGTTGGCTGCTGGCGTTGAACTTGACTGTTGACTGTCGACTACATATATCGGAATCGATGGGCATGACAAAAGGGCCCTAATACGGGGGAGGAAGTGTTCAAATTGGAGTATATACTCCAAAAGTCAGGGGCCCAGCGGCTCAGCTCGGGGTTCAGGCCAAAAAGTCGATTGTTTGCTCGCGGGGCCGGAAACTGGAGGCAACATTGGTCACAACACGATCCGCAGCAATCTCAATCTGCATCGCAATCGTTTCTCATTGCACTCAAAAAAATAACAGCCCTTAAATGATAAGAAATTCTCTCAGGTTTATAAACAAAAAAAAACCTATTTTACATACAATTTTTGTGAACTTTAATTCATGAAATAATATGAAAATAATGAATTATCTATCAAAGCAAGATCTAAATTTATTGTACAAGCTTTTTATTTCTTCCTGCACATTTTCCCTGAGTGTACATACGTGTCTGCCACTCTCAGCCGGGCTTAACATATTTAATATAATTAAGTGAACCCCAAGCCAGGCTTGGAAAGTCATGAACCGCCGATTATGGTGGCTGGTGACGTGTAGACGGGGAGAAGGAGATCCCGGGAAACGTTGTCACAGTGGCAAACAAATCAAAATCCAAATTGTTTATTGGGATTTTCATTTCTGTGCGGCGATTACCTTGGAGCCGCCTGTTTATTTCTGTGGTTACCCACAAGGCAGTGGCTACGAGATGTGCACAGTGGACGGCGCACAGTGGACGACACTTTACGGTCAGGATTTCACTTTTGGCCAGGTCAGAACCTGCCAAGCGTGAACCTGAACCTGCAACCGGAGACGTGGTTGGGAGTCATTAGCACTGAATTCGCTTGGATTCAGAAACATGTGTATCTCCAGGTCGGAGATACATATGCGTGGTAAATGTATCTGTATCTGGGCTGCGGAAAGGCGCCACCGCCACTGCCGTCATGGTGACTGGGCCAAGTGTTTTATTTGACTTTTCGGCGACTCTTCAGCCGCTTCTGCCACTTTCCACTTACGTAAAAATCCAGGGGAAATGGCAGATCGCAGATCGCAGACTTTGACTTTGTCGATCTCGCAGAGAAGGCGTAACTTATTAATTTGCCTTAATTCAGTGAGTTTTCGCTGTGTGGAAAATTGGCAGCAGGCGGGCGCAGGGTGGGTGGAACTATGCATATCTCCCACTAATGGAGTTAATTAAAACTAAATGCGATTTTGAATGGGCCAATTGTGTGGGGAAGTGATAGCTCTGCCTCGGATATTAGGTAAATTTAAAGAAAATGCTTCAATTACTTCTGCTCGGATTTCCGGCGAGGAAAGTATGTGTTTCTTTAAGAGGAAAGATGTAAAGTTAAAACTAGGCTTCTTGCAGAAGGGTTTTTACATTGATTTAAATATTATTTTTTTTTACAATCTCTTCAGAATATGATTCCATTCCATTCCTATGAATTTCACCTACATTAAAAATCAAAAATAATCGACAGTTTTGATAACCCCGATTCGGTAGGCAGTGCAGCATGAAATTGCCTGGCCAGCGGAGCATCCACAACCCCCATCCTCCATATATGTAGCCACATCGCCCAACTGACCAAACAACCCAATTGCTCCGCTGTCCACGGATGCATGGATAATTATCCATGGATTCGGTGAGAAGCCACCTCCCAAGAGAAGAAGAAGCCTTCAATACACTTGTCTAAAAAATTAAATTAAATTTAAAAGCCAGCGTAAAATAATTAAAGACATTTTTGGTTCTGGGAAAGTTGGTCTAATCAAAAAACTGCAAATGTTTATTGTTAGTTCATCTTTTTTGCGTAAATTTAGGGAAGATAATTAGAAAAGATAGTAACTCGAAATGCTCTTATAAATATATTAATAGTATAAAGAAGACATTTGTGAATGATTAAATAATATATTGCCCAGTTATCAACTAGGCTATGTAGTTTCCCAAATATTGTTTTAAAAAAACTCAGTCTCAGCCTCCATTTTCTTTAAGTGCCAAAGCCATACATAGTTGCATGAGGCGCGTGTTGAAAGCGAAATCCGGCGCGGATTGTGATTAGTTTTGAATCACTTAACCATGATCAGCTCAGAGGCTACTCTCTAACGACCTTGTCTTTGCCTGCCTGCTGCCAGATTTTCCCGGCGAGATAAA